>BSBK01000176.1:0-230000 GCA_027943335.1 Chamaecyparis obtusa
ACCCCTTATTACCCCTTAAACATTATATATATATAATATATATATATATATATATATATATATAATTTGTACATATATTTATATAATATCAAATATATATGACATACAATTTTAAACTCCTAAGATATTATAATATAAAATATATGAATTAATATATAATTATATATATAATACATATATAAACATTATATACAAAAGTTCAATTTTTTCATATACTCCCGCCGTTTTTTCATACTTGGCAAAATCGGGTACCCGATTTCCCCGATTTCAAAAAGTTCAAAATTTTCATATACTCCCACCATTTTTTCATACTCGGCAAAATCGGGTACCCGATTTCAAATTGGGTACCCAATTAGGCTTGTGCTTTGGTGTCAGGTTTGCCCAGGTGTACTGACACCCAGGCCTACTAAAAAGTCAACATACATTTTCATGCACTTTTGGATGACTGAAAAGTGGATTTTTTTACATCACCACTTTTTGGCCCCTCATGATCTTTCACATATATATATATATATATATATAGTTACTATAAAATAGGTTTTCTCCTAAAGCTAGTTAATGACACCAAATGATAGTTAAATTTATCAAGCATATAGTTTCTTATTGATCATTTTTAAGAAAAACTTATGGTAGTTTAGTATAGACTATGAGAATATATCATATTGAGGATAGTATATTGTTAGCTAGCCATACTAACATTATCTCTATATCAAGGTGGCATTAAGAACCTTCACCCAACCAACTCCTTTTTGCAACTATATTTTTATTTTCACATCTTATCTTTAAAGGTTTGCATCTCAATCATCTGAGATTGGTTTTTTAGATTTTTTTTAAAAAAAAATTGGGATATAATCCTATAAAATTCATAGTGGTGTAGCCAATATTTAATTGAAGTACTTGACTTTACAAGGAATTATTTGGATAGTCATATATTTGTATACTAATGGTCTAAATAGTCATGATAAGTTCCTCTCAAACCTCTCCAAACATGTAAGATTGTCTTTAAATACTTTATTGATCTCTTCTAAACATTAACCAACTCAAAACTACATTTTAATAAGTGAATAAGTCAAACCACTAGTCTCCAAAGCATTCAATAAGTGAATATGAATGTTTGAAAACTACTCCCAACAATTCTTAAACAAAATAAAGTATGTTTAAGAATTGTTGGGACTCATCCTTTGGCGTGTATTAAACAGAATAGAATTTTCAACATATTATTATCATTCTATTTCTTTTAATCTACTGGTGTCGTGCCCTAGCCCATGCTTTATCTCCATTATTTGATGTTATTCACTATTTTGAAATGTTGACTGTGGTTATCAAATGGAACAAATAGAAAAACAAATTAACATGAAAAAAAATTACAAAACTGAACAAATGGCATATTTACAACAAAGAAATAGAATGATAATAATATGCTGAAAATTCTATTCCGTTTAATACTTGCTAAAGGACCAGTTGTATGAAATTGTCAATCACATAGCATTTCACTGTTGCATGAGTATAGTGTCCAGGAATAGTTAACATTAAACAAGGAGAAAACTCCTCAACACATCTTGGAAACCATTGAATTCAATAATAAATTAAACCTAACACCAACACTATTCCTTCCATTCACTTCTACCAAGAATAAATCATTTAATCCATTCAACATTACAGATAATCATTAGACAGTTACATTTCTTGACTGTGTAGAGGAACATACATGACCAAAATGATCAAAAGTACATTCACCCTTGCACATGCCATTCCAAAATTCAAGTAAAATGAGAAATATGCTATATCAAATCATTCATATTTATAGTAACCATTCAAAGGATCATTTTTTCAATGAACCCTTTGACTGTACCCTTGTGGCAGAGGAAGGAAACCTCAAAATAGAGAAAGGAAACTTAGTAAAACTAGTCTATGCCACTGTTTGTGAGGGTATAGTCATGATAAGTGCCTCTCAAACCTCTCCAAACATGTAAGAATGTCTTTAAATACTTTATTGATCTCTTCTAAACATTAACGCATGGACAGTCAAACCAGTAATCTCCAAAGCATTCAATAAGTGAATATGAATTTTTCAAAAATTTCCTCTCAACTTCCCCAACCACTCCTAATCGGTTAGAGGGATTAGTTGAGTGTTTAGACACCAAAACTTCTTAAACAAACTTTATCTAATATGATAAATTGTAATATCAACAAATGTGAATCCAAACATTTCACAATAGTGAATCGATATCCTTGAGCACAAGCACCAATAACATCAAATAATGGAGATAAATCATAGGCTAGGGCACGACATCGGTAGCATGTAGTCATTTCAGTGAGCATTCATGATCAAATAAAATACAATGCATTTTAAATTTGTGGTCGAATATGATGCCAGAGGATGGAAAAACATTGCCCGTCAAAGATACCAATCAAAGATGAAGAAATCACATACCTTCTCTCAAGCTCAACTTGCACGAATGAAGATTTGATAGCCAAATATTCCTTGTACCACATGAAGAACATGCCATTGGTTTAGTTTAGCATGTTATTATCATATCAGATAAAGTATGTCTAAGAATTGTCGGTAAGGATAGGAATAGTGGAGATTCTAGAATATCCCTCTAACCGATTAGGAGTGGTTGGGGAAGTTGAGAGGAAAGTTTTCAAACATTCATATTCACTTATTGAATGCTTTGGAGACTACTAGTTTGACTGTCCATGTGTTACCAATGACTAAGATTCATTAAAGGATACAAAACCCTTCATTTTGGGTTATTGTGTGTGGATTCATTCGCTTTAGCTAGTAAGATCAAGAAGATGGGGCAGGAGGAAATTGTGGTAGAAGAAGTATTTAAAGATATTTACATGTCCCCTATCCATGAAATCAAGACTATAGGTGATGAAGAACATGTTGGGGATGAGGGAGGTCTTAATCAGGGAGGGGCAATAAGAAGCAATAGAAATTTTTTCAAGATTTTGGAACAACATTTAAGAATCCATGAATGGTATGGGTAAGGTGACCTTCATTCTTGGTCGTGACTTCAATGAAACATTGGATATAGTTGATAAGAAGAAGGATCAATTTTTGATAGTGTTCCTTGAGGAAAGGGGGATTGTGAAAGACTTGTTATCATTGTATTGTGTATTTCCAATATGTTTGGATGTAGGGAAAACCAAGAGAATGAAGGATCGCTCATTGATTGCATGATAACCTAGTTTTCAAGGGTCACTAGTTGAGGGGACAGTCAAGGTTTGGATGTTGATAGTGTTCCTTGAGGGAAGGGGGATTGTAAAATACTTGTTATCATTGTATTGTGTATTTCCAATATGTTTGGATGTAGGACAAAACAAGAGAATGAAGGATCACTCACTGATTGCATGATAAGCTAGTTTTGAAGGGTCAATGGTTGAGGGACAGTCAAGGTCCGAATGTTGATAGTGTTCCTTGAGGGAAGGGGGATTGTGAAAGACTTGTTATCATTGTATTGTGTATTTCCAATATGTTTGGATGTAGGGTAGACTAGGAGAATGAAGGATCACTCACTGATTGCATGATAACCCAGTTTTGAAGGGTCACTGGTTGAGGGGAAAGTCAAGGTCTGGATGTTGATAGTGTTCCTTGAGGGAAGGAGGATTGTGAAAGAATTTTTATCATTGTATTGTGTATTTCCAATATGTTTGGATGCAGGGCAAACTAGGAGAATGAAGGATCAGTCATTGATTGCATGATAACCCAGTTTTGAAGGGTCGCTGGTTGAGGGGATAGTCAAGGTCTGGATGTTGATAGTGTTCCTTGAGGGAAGGGGGATTTGAAAGGATTTTTATCATTTTATTGTGTATTTCCAGTATGTTTGGATGTAGGGTAGACCAGGAGAATGAAGGATCACTCATTGATTGCGTGATAACCCTATTTTGAAGGGTCACTGGTTGAGGGGATGATCAAGGTCCAGATGACTCAGCCATTTGAGGACCCTATTTCTTTGTATTAATTTCTATTCAAATTGGATGCATGGATTCCTTGTGAATTATTGGCTGCTATGTATCCTGCAACTACATCTGTAAATCTGCATATACTTCTCTAGGGTTGTAAGCCACTTAGGGATCAAAATAGAGAAACTAAATCAAAATCATTCTTTGTCCTATTTCCATTTAACAAAGTCTCAACTATCAATGATACAATAAATTTGATTCCCTAAGCTATCAATACAAATGGTGCCTAACTAGAAGCTCACAGGTTGTCCATTTGATAACTACAGTCAACATTTCAAAAAAATGGATATCCTTGAGCACAAGCACCAATAACATCAAATAATGGAGTTAAAGTACTAAATCAAAATCATTCTTTGTCCTATTTCCTTTTAACAAAGTCTCAACTATCAATGGTACAATACATTTGATACCCTAAACTATCAATACAAATGGTGCCTAGCTAGAAGCTCATGGGATGTCCATTTGATAACCATAGTCAACATTTCAAAAAATTGGATATCCTTGAGCACAAGCACCAATAACATCAAATAATGGAGTTAAAGCATGGGCTAGGGCACGAAACTAGTATAATGCGGTCATTTTAGTGAGCATCTCAGAAATATACAATGGCATCATTAAACATGCTAGTAATATCAACAAATGTGAATCCAAACATTTCATAAAAGTGAATCGATATCCTTGAGCACAAGCACCAATAACATCAAATAATAGAGATAAAGCACTGGCTAGGGCACGACACCAGTAGAATGTGGTCATTTTAGAGAGCATTCATGATCAAATAAGATGCAATGCATTTGAAATTTGCGGTCAAATATGATGGTAGAGGCTCAAAAGATGAAGAAATCACATACCTTCTCTCGCGCCCAGCTTTCACTCATTTTCTCCAGCTCCTTTTCTATGCAAATCGAAATAAAAATGATTTGGCGTTTCACTTTTTTTTCTTTATGTATACCCGAAACTATCGAAATTCCAATTGTCAATTTAAAACCCATCAGAATACTGGCACCATCAAGGCCTATTTTTTTTAAAAATAACAAATTCATTAAAAAAAATTTACCCATCAGAAGTGTCTATCAAAATTTGGCCCCAAATGTAGTAGTGTATTTTCAATTACCAAAAATTACTAAAAGAAAAACAACATAATAATATGTTTCATTTTGGTAAATTGCATTATTTATGTGTTTTGAAATAATTTTAATAATTGGCATAAATTGAGTTTCAAAATACTTAAAATAATTTCTCACTTTACCTTTGGGTAATTTTGAAATTAAATTATTAGGGTATAATGAATTGTGTTTTACCCTATTAGATTTGTATTTTCACTTTTGCAATTACTAATTAAATGATTTGAAAATGTATGCATATTTAGGGTTTTGTTTGGAAAGTAAAATTATTTTGTCCTAAGACCTAAATGCATTTTATAAAAGGGTTGGGAGATTTTATTTTATTTTTAACTTTGATATTAGGGTTGTTATTTTTCCAAAGTATTAATACACTTACCCCGTGTGAATTATTTTAAATATTGAACCCTAATGTTTTAGAAATACATTTATTTGAGAATTATATTATATCACATATTGGAAAAAACTTTTTGAGAAGGGAATATATTATGAAGTGAATTTAAAATTTAAAATATAAAATTATATTCCTTTTTAATGATTTTAGGTGATATCTTATTAATAGGATTTTTTATGTTTTGATAATTAAAGTGAAGTACTTATGATTAATTATTTTAATTTTATTGGTACTTTTATTTATATTATTGAAAACATTTATATGCATTATGTCATGATATTATTAATGTTTTATTTTAATACATTATTAATTATTAAAATAAATAAATAAATTTTAAATAGGGATCATTTGAAAGCTTGAAAAATTATTAAATATAATGACCCTAAATTTAAAGTTTATTGAAAGGTTATCTAATATTAGATGTTTGTGTGCAGGAGTTAAACATGAGGATTTTCATGCAAAATACCTAGAGATATAACAAATTATGTTTGTTATAAGGGAAATGTTTTTCCCTAAAACCATTCATATGGTTAAATTTGTAAATGTTAGGGTTAGTTTTCAGGATTAGGTTTTTGTGAAAAAGTATGTCTTTTCACAAGAAACCTTTGAATAATATATTTATATTGAAACATTTGTAATCACAAATAACACGACACAATTGGGAGAAAAACTCCTACAACTACAGATTCGGCCACATATGCAAATTTTTCAAATGTTATGTGAGATAAGTTGTTTCATGTTTACTTGAGGTTATATATCATTTATTTTCAGTTAATATTTCAGATACTCTATGTACCAGGGTGTTCTACTGTGTTCTATTCCTTGATTTTATAGTTCAAAGTTAATATATGCAACTCAAATATCAATTGTATGGTCTGTGAACCTACCATTATTCTTGTCAATCTCTTTATTTGAGTTAAACTCGATAGGATTAGTTGTGTGAATTGTGAATCAAGCGGAAGCCTATGGAATGATAGTCTCACTTTATTAGAAAGAAGTTTTCTTAAAACTATCTCTGATTATACATAGGATTGGAAATATTTGACTCTAATACCCAAATTTTCATTAGGCACAGATCTTATTTTGTTTGAAAATTGTTATGTGGTTCTTCTTTGTAGTTTAAAAATTAATCTGATTTCTTTCGTTATAAGCATTAGCAATTAGGTTTTAGTGATAGTTCAGCTTTAGTTTAGATTCCATACAATATAGCTATTAGGATATTATATCATTTTCTTCCAAGGATTGTTTACCCCTTTGGAAGGAATTTCATTTTTTTGTGCATGCATTTGTGCAGCATAGGGTACTTGTGAATTCAGGCCAACCAACCTTGGCTCAATCAAGCCAAAATTGCAGAGGCACTAGTGTGTGCCTATCAGTTGGCCAAAAATGATCCATCATTTTGAGCACCAACAAATTGGTGACTCCACTGGGGACGCTATCAATAAGAGACAATTTCAAAATCTTTGGTTACAATTATAGAGATTCTACTTGGATAAAGGACTCGAAACAGTTATATATTCTGCATGAAAGTGTGGTGGCGACTCTACAATTAAGTTTTAGTGAAGTGTGATAAAACTAATGCGGGGAAGAAGATCTTTGCACAAAGCAACAGACAACCATATTGAATTGAATTTCAAGAATCGGCCAAGGAAACTCAAAAATTCTGATATGGAGATGTCACCTATTGGTTCTAAGCAATCCCCAGATGAACAATATGAGAACAAAGATCCTCAGCATAGTGGGAGTTGTCAGAGCAGTGATGAAAATAATATAAATCCTTTTCATTCAAACATAAATCAATGCAATTACCAAAATGAGGAAGAAGATGATGAAGTTGATATCTAGATACAACAAGAAATTTGAGAATTTACTGAGCTTATCCCTAATAAGAAAAGATTCATGAAGAATTTTAGAAAACAACCAATTGATATTTTTGAACGTTTTGGATTGTAGAAAGATGACATTGTTACTCCTCCAGAGAGTATAAGAGGATCGGAGCAAGTTAATGAAGAAGGACTCGAGAGAGGAGAAATAAATCAAAATGTTAGAGCATTAAAGTATACTCCCCCACATAAGAAGGATGTTGAGTGTATTTTAAATAATTATAATAATCCTTTGTTTGAGGCAAATGTTGGAACAAGTCTAAATAGGCAACAATAGAATAGTGATGTAGATAATTGGAATCATAAAAAAGGCCTTAGTTTGATACACCAAAACCATTTGCAGTGACATGAAAAATGTACACAAAGTAGAATGGCAAATAATAATTATAATGAAAGTCATAATCTATACCCTAAAGTTTGTGGGAAGAATAATAATGGTTCTTACTTGTCGTTAAATAAAGAATTATCCAACCAACACAAAAATGGTGGGGAAAAGCATTATAAAGGTGACAATTACACAAAGTATAATGATAAGCATGGTCATGCTAAGTATGATGGAGGTGGGAAATTTCATGGATTACATGAGCATTCTGCGCAAGAATATTTACATACAAATAATAAGTATTACAAGGAAGATGTCAACGGTGTGCAAGGTAACAATGACTTTACCTTACAGCCAAGTAATTTTAATAATAAAAGTTATCATTATCAAGGCTAGCAATGTTCGCAAGATGAAAATGAAAATTATAAACATCCAAAATAATACCTATGTGACCAGCACATTTTTCCTAGGAGATAATATGAAAATGTGCTTACACAAAGCATGTGAAATGAAAACACACAACTTTGTGGCAATGAAAAAAAAGAGAAGCTTGTACAACAACATATACATACACTGGGTTGGCAAGGTGAGGATAGTCAGTGTTTCAAAAATATGCGCAGTTAAGAGGCACATCATAGCAATATAAACCAACTTGTGCAGAAAAAAGGTGAATATTGTAAAGAGAATATTCACAATAGTGTGTAGCTTGATGGAGAAAAATGTGGCTGACACATTAAAACTGAAGGTGAAAATAATTATTACGTGCCATCTCAAGTTAAAACACAAGATGGGCACGATAATGCTGGAGAGAATTATGTACGTAAGTAGCCAAATAAATTTATTTATGGAAGGAGCAATGAAAAACATAGCACACAACATCCATATGGAGTTCCTAGCCAAGAGGATGCATGCAAACACGCCCAACATCAGCTCTAGTGTGTCCCATATCAAGCAATACTTGGGCAGCCTCGACACAAGCTTGCACAGGAATGTTCACATGTAGATAATGGTAAATATTATGAAGAAAATATTTATGGTATAAAAAATAATAGTGGTTTTTTCCTGCAGCTGAGTCATTCTATATATGGCCAAAACATTAGTGCTGGAAAGGGACAAGGAGGCAGATATGAGTATTTGCATACCTTAAAAAATAGCGAAATGCAACATCAAAATTATGATGTGTGATATAAAAACCTAAATGCACAAGACATGCACTATGAAAATACATGGCCCTATGGTGGTGACCACAAATTTGAGCCCGTGCGAGAGTCTGGACATGTTACAAGCTTGCAAAGGGAGAATAGACATTATTTCAATCATCATGCACATCAGGATACCACACAGCAAGCCATTCATACAAAGTAGGCCAACCATCAAATGCGTAACTTATATAAAGATTTACCAAAGACAAGTAATTTTCATTGAATTAGTGGTGCAACACCTTATGAGACTTTTACACAGGTTAAAAAGGAGCACTATCATGTTAATATGTTACCTGGTGGATACTTTACACAACATTGTGGAGAAGACATGCAAGGAAGAAAAAATGATGATGAACCTAAACACATTAACACTT
Source organism: Chamaecyparis obtusa (assembly GCA_027943335.1). Lineage (NCBI taxonomy): Eukaryota > Viridiplantae > Streptophyta > Pinopsida > Cupressales > Cupressaceae > Chamaecyparis > Chamaecyparis obtusa. Next base: position 9,269 of record BSBK01000176.1, read on the forward strand.
ATGATGTTTTTGATCAAAGGGGGTCAAATTATTTTAATACAAAGGATATGAATAATGTGCATAAACAAAATCATGGAGTGTCTGAATATGCTCATAGAGATAATCATAATTTTGATGCACATAAATGTTACAATGAGTGTGAACCAGATATTATAAATTATGAAATGTCAAATGATACACATAAATATTATGATATGCAGAATGAGTATGTTGGTTTTAATCAGCACTAGAGAAATCCTATGCAACCTCAATACACGCAACAAATGCAAGGTTTAGTTCATCCAAATAGAGGTTAAAATCATCGGCAGTATGATATGGGCACAAATCAACAATCTGGGTGTTTCGAATAGCAACAACATCAACAACAAGGAGGATGGGCATATAATCTGATGAATATGGCTCAGCAATCTCATAGAGGTCAGCATGGTAACCAAGCAAATCAACACCAGAGAGGTAATCCTATGTGTCAAAATCAATATTTTCAGAATAATAATCAAAATAGAAATCCAGTTGATGTCAAATTTCAAGAGATTAATGAGAGATATAAACAATTAGATCTTTCAAATATTATATTCTCTCCTGACCCAATACCTAATAAGTTAAAAGCTGCTATCCCTAAATTTATTGGTGATGGGTCACAGTTAGCAGAACAACATGTTATAAATGTCAAAAATGTTGTTTATGAATTTGACATTACTTATGAAGATGTGCGTATGAAAATGTTTGTGCATTCACTCAAAGATAGTGTAGATGAATGGTATAGGAATTTTCTTGATGGATCTATTAACTGTTGGCAAAGTTTTGTTGATCAGTTTATGGAAGAATTTGGGGATCATAGAGATCCATCTTTTGCATCTCACGAATTAACTAGTATGAAGAAGAATGTGAATGAGATAGTGAAGGAATTTAATAAAAAGTTTAGCAGGGTATTAAATAAGATTCCAAAAGATATCTGCCCTATTGATTTCTTTTTAATAACTAAACACTTGACAACTTTTGATGTCAAAACAAATTATGAGATAAGGTCTCATAACCCGACAACATTACAACAAGCTTTTAAGATTGCATTAACTATTGAGAATAACAGAATAGCTGCTAGGAGAGTGGATAAGAGAAATGATCCCAGGCTTTTTAATCCTACAACCCCAAAAAGGAATGAATAAGGTGATAAGATGGATGAATTAGTGAGTTTGATGAAAAATTTGCAATCAAATAAAAGTCATTTTCAAGCAGGAAAGAATGATAGAAATTTCAATAGGAATATACAGATTGCAAGACATGCCTTATCACATTGACTGGAAGGATGGAAAAACTTATAGACACTCTAGAACCTCTCAAAAAGAATAATCATTTTGTAGATGATGAACTTTGGTGTGACATTTGCAGGATGCCCCACCACCAAGAACAATGCCTTATAGCATAGAAGATTCCGGAGGAAGAACACCAGGGGTGTGAGGAGAGACCTGTGATAAATGCTTTTTCATCTACTCCCTTTTGGTCAGGAGATAGTGATGACTCAAAAGGAGATTATATGCTAGATGAAAGTTACAAGAGGTTAGGCTACCAATAGGAGCAGCAATTTTTTTCAAATAATGATGAGAAACCAGATATTAGGAGGACAACAAAGGAAGAAAGAGAGGCATACACTGTGGCAAAAATGTAATAGGTTCTTAGAAACTATCACCTAAGGAACATAACTTTTGACTCAGGTAATGAACAAGTAGCAAGAATGTTCAAAATTGAAAACAAGAATGGTGAGATAAAGAAAGTAAAGGAAGATATCCTCAAAAGGCAAGTTGATCAAACATTAAAGATAAGAAAGCTAGTGGATAAGCAAAGCAGTGGTAAGAAAATTTCTAACTATTCTTCATTCATGTCTCAAGAGTTATCTCGGGTAAAACTTTCTATCCCTCTAATGGAAATAGTGAAATTAACTGATTGCAGGAATGAAACGCTCAAAATAATAAATGATGTTGTTAAAAAGGACTCAAAAGAACAAAAGGATAATGAAGAACTACTATTTATTTACCTAGGAACTTTTGTTAATGAAGATGCTACTAAAGTACATCCTTTCTTTTTGACTTTGTTGATAAACAATAAATTAGTTAAAAAAGTTATGCTAGACTCCGGAGAAACAGTTAATATCATGCCTCATGGAGTAATGAAAGAACTAGGAATGAATGTGGATACTACTTATGGAAAATGCTACGCTATGGATAATAGATCTATCCCAGTTATTGGAATAATGAAAAATGTTGAATTCAAGTTTCCTTCTTGTCCTGAAAAGTCTTATAAAATTGATATTACTGTTGTAGAAGTACCACCTAGTTATGGGATGCTATTATCTAGACAGTGGTCTAATTTAATAGGTGGTAATGTCCAATTAGATCTATCTTATGCTTCTATCCTAGTGAATGATAGGATTATAAGGATCAACAAGAAACCAAGATCTACTTCAATAATTGAAGATGTTGATCCAAGTCAAATTACATACTTTTTCAATACCGACACAGAGAATTTCCAGGTAAGTATTCATAAAATTTTTGTTGAAAATACTAGTCCTATTGAAATATATGCTAAGGAAAGTAGTGATTTCATTTGGAAAATGTTTTTTGATGGATCATGTAGAAAAAGTGGTAATGGAGCAGGTGTAGTCTTCATATCCCCAAATGGGAAATCTTTTAAATATTCATTTCTATTGGCTTTTGAGTGTACTAAAAATACTGTAGAATACGAAGCACTTCTACTAGGTCTAAAAATAGTAGGTAAGCATGATATCAAACTTCTTTCCATTTATGGGGATTATGAATTGGTTGTATCTCAGATTCGGGATAAGTTTGTTACTAAGAATCATACTCTGAAAAGGTACAAGAATGAAGTTTGGGATTCTATAGAATGTTTTGATGCTTTTTCAATAACCTGTATGGATAGCTTTGAAAATATTCTCGCTGATTTTATGGATAACCTAGCAGTTAAGCATAATGATATTCCATGTGAAAATATTGCACAAGTAGAGATCAAATCAAGACCAGCAATACCTAATAACATTCATAATTGGCAAGTTTTTCAGGATGATAATGACATCATAAAATTCCTTGCATGTGAAGAAAGGTATGAAGATTAGTTTATTGATTTGAATGGTTATGTTGAAACAATAGAAGAAAATGATGTTTTATTTGGAAAAGAAGTAATTCAACTTAAGACTAAAAAAATCCCTAAGGAACTTGTGGCATTAGAGAGAATGTTTGATAATAAGGATTCTAATAGTAGAGTTAAATTGGATAATACTACTATAGAGGAAGTAGAAAAGATAAATTTAGGAAATGAACATACTCCTAAAGAGGTTTTCATTGGTAAAAAACTAACTCCTAAAATTAGAGTTGATATTGTTAGTTTATTAAGAAAGTACAGACATGTATTCGCTTGGTCTTACGATGATCTTAAGGCATATACAGAAGACTTGTTCCAACATGAGATACCCCTAAGACCTGACGCAAAGCCCTTTAGACAAAGGCAAAGACTGGTAAATCTGACTTTGGCTCCTAAGATGAAGGATGAACTCATCAAGATGAGGGATGTCAGTATCATCAACCCAATTAGGCACTCTACTTGGGTTTCAAACTTGGTACATGTTAGGAAGAAAAATGGAGATATCAGGCTTTGTGTGGATTTCAGAAACCTAATCATATCTTCATTAAAGGACAATTACACATTACCTAATATGGAGGCATTATTACAAAAGGTTACTGGGAATGAATTGCTATCCATGATGGATGGATTCTCTGGGTACAATCAGGTGAAAGTTACAGAAGAATAACAATATAAAATAGCATTCACTACTACATACGTTTATGCAAGAATTCCTTTTTGACTTACAAATGCCGGAGCTACTTTTCAGAGAGCCATGGATGTTGTTTTTGGGGATTTCATTGATATTATCATGGTAATATATCAGGACTGATGAACTACAACTGATTTGAACAAATTGTATGACTTGAAAGATCTATGATTTGAGATCACTAAGTTTCTTATTACATATGTAAGATGATTAAATCAGTAATATGTTGTCATTGATGTCAACTAGTTTTGATAGTACTTATCTTGTAAGCTACCATACCTAAACATATGCAGAAAGAAGAAGAAAAGGGATGAAGAACAGATATATCTACATTGAGGAAGATGGATATGACAGATGAGGATAAGGAATAAATTGGGTCATCTATGGATGATTCTATGACCTTATGTTATTGACTTGATTATGTTGCATTCATCTATGATGAAGGATAGAGAAAAATACACAAAGTAGTGTGGTCGATTAAAGAAGAATTCTAGTATACACCAATGAAGTGTAGTGTGTACCGAGCATAGTATAAACTAAGCTTGTGTACACCGATGCATTTCTTTGTTAACCGAGGAAGAAGAAAAGAACTAAATGATCAGTTTAGTTGATAAAGATTGATTATTTGTAAAGTGTATGAGTTCGAGGATGGAGATAAAGTTTGTTATGAAGATCAATGGCTAACACAATTAAAAGAAGATCTAAGGGATTGAAACAAAATGAGTTACTGACATATCAACCAAGGAAGGTTTAAGTGGCAAAATGGACGAAGGAGATTAAGTGGAAAAATATGATGGATGGAATTAAAACAGTTTACTTGTCTACATAAAAGACTGGGGTTTCATGATGAAACAAAAATGCTAGAAGAAGGAGACTGTAGAGATATTGTGTGAACATGCTTCATGCATGCCTAATCAAACTAGTTAAGGAGAACTGAACTGCAGAGATTACCGAGCGTTAGAAAGCTATTACCAAGTGACAGTAAGTTACTAAATATTGATTGAAATAGAATTGATATATTGATCAGAGGATTTGAATGAGCTTAACATAGATCTAATAATCTGCAATTAAAGTTTTATTGTAATCGGATCAACTATTGTTATAGTTTAACCATTGTAAATAGATAAATCTCTTAATAGAGTGGACTAGAAAGTCTTGTAATGTCATTCATAGAGTGTACATTTGTTATCCTATCAACCCCATAGTGAATGCTGGTTGGATGATAATAGTTAGTGTTAAATCCTCTAACAAGGTCACACCTCACAGTGTGTTTGTAACCTTTAACAGGGTTGGGTCTTCACCGACCTCACTTCAGAAGAGTGAACAATTTTTGGGTTGCCGGTCCTAGGTGGGTTTTCCCTTAACATGGTTTCCACGTTAAATCTCTTGTGTTATGTGTTGACTATGATGATTGTTTGTTGTCATACTTTACATGTTGCATGTTGGATTTGATCGGTAATCACTATATGTTATTAACTGGTAACCGGTAAAAGCACAGATAGAATACTATTTTATGTTACCAAGCTACAGAAGTTTTAGTAAATTGTTTTTGGATATACATTTTATAATTGGGACTATGGATAACTGATTCACACCACTCTTAGTTATTCTAACAATTGGTATTAGAGCATTGGTTTCTTGGAATAGATTTTTAAGAACTTCTACACAAATATCACAAAATGTATAAGAGGGAAGTGCCAAAGCTAAACAAGGATAACTTCATAATATGGAAAAGTCGAATGAAGCTACATGTATCTGGAATTGGGAATTCTGCCCTTACACTAATGGAGAATGGATACCTTGCACCATCCACTGGTCCCTTGACCCTTGATCAACTAAGAGACGGGCATTAACATAATGTTACTATGATGGAGATTGTTGTTGCCTGTATAGATGCCAAATTTGAAGACATCAAGGACTGCTCTACTGCTAAGTAGATGTGGGATAAACTTGCTCAAGTTTATAGTGGTGTTGTGAATGTCAAAAGAGCTAGAGCTGAAAGCCTAAGGGGAAGATTTGATGAAATGAAAATGAAGGAAGGTGAAAATATTGTGAGGTACACAAATAGATTAAAAGAGGTAGTTCATGCTATCAGAGGATCTAATGGTTTTATTGATGAAGAAACAGTGGTAACCAAAGTTCTCAGAACCTTATTGTCGGTTTATGCAATCAGAACATCTACAATTCATGAAACAAGGTCTACATTTGGTAATAGCCTTACTCTCAATAATTTGATTGGTAAGCTAACAACCTTTGAACTGAACAACTTTGATAATAGTGTTGTACCATCTGTTGAATCTACTTTTATGTCTTCTCTAAAGATTGGTAAGTCTAGTAGAAGAAATAAGAATGATGATAGTGATAGCAATACTGATGATGAACTTGATGAACTTGAAGCTCTTATGGCCAGAAGGTTACCTAAAGGTAAAGGTAGATATAGAGGTAAATTACCTTTAGCATGTTTTAACTATAAATAAGTTGGTCATATTGCTGCTAGATGTCCACATAGGAAAGATGATGATAGAAACAAGGACCGATTTGGTGAAGGAAGCTATGGGAGAAGAGGTAACAGAAGTTACCGACACTATAACAAAGACAATTGAGACAATAATGATAAAGGCAAGAAGGTGTGCTACATTGCAGATGAAGATGTCACTTATACCGACACTGATGAAGATGTGGAGGTAGTATTTGTTGCAATGAAGGAAGATTCAAAGGAAGATGAAAGGTATGTAGAGAAAAAACTTATCTCTAAGGTTAATAAAAATGATACATGGATCATAGATAGTGGTTGTACACATCACATGACTAGTGATGAAGAAAAATTTGATCATCTTGAAGAATACAATCGAGAATATGTGAGAATGGGTAATGATGCACCTTGTATGGTTAGAGGAAAAGGATCCCTGATGATAAATGATAGAATAAAGTGTGAAAATGCTTATTGGGTAAAAGGACTAAACTATAATTTGCTAAGTGTGGCACAACTGAACAATTCAGGCCACCAAGTTGCTTTTGAGAGCAAGAAAGTGAAGATATTTGATGATGGAGGAAGACTTGTTGGAGGTGGAACACAATTGAGAGGTAATTTATTTTATCTTGATAATGATCAGTCTTCTTGTTTAATGATGAAAGATGAAGATGCATGGTTGTGGCATAAAAGGTTATGTCATGTGAATTTTGATAACATGATTAAGATTAGTAAAAAGAAAAAGGTTAGAGGTATGCCTAACTTATCAAAGCCTGATCATGCTATGTGTCATGAATGTCAGAAAGGTAAAATGACAAAATCTAGTTTCATAAAAAGAAGATACTTGAGTTAGTGCATACTGACCTATGTGGTCCCATGAGAACTCAAAGTTACTATGGAGACAAATATTTCATTCTTTTTGTTGATGATTACACTAGATTAATCATAGTCATGTTCTTGAAAGAAAAATCAGAGGCATTTAAAATGTTCAAGTCGTATAAAGAAAAAGTTGAGAAAGAGACTGGTAAAGAGTTGAAATTCTTAAGATCTGATAGAGGAAGTGAATTTATCTCTAGTGAATTTACTAATTTTTGTAATGAGCATGGTATTAAAAGATAGGTTTCTACATTGAGGACACCTCAACAAAATGGAATTGCTAAAAGGAGGAATAGGTCAATTGTTGACTGCACAAGGACATTAATGTTACAAAAGAATGTTGCTCAGACATACTGGAGAGAAGTAGTTAGCACAATTGTTTATGTTCTAAACTGAGTACAATTGAAGGACACTAATAAGATACCCTACGAGTTATGGTTTGGCCATAAACCCACTGTAAGTTATTTCAAAGTTTTTGGAAGTAAATGCTTTATTCTGAAAGATGAAAGAAATGGGAAGTTTGACGCAAAAGGTGATGAAGGGATATTTCTGGGATATTCCACTAAAAGTAAAGCATACAAGTGTCTTAACAAAGTAACTAATAAAATGATTGAAAGTTCTAATGTTCAGGTTGATGAGTTTGATGATAAGAATGTGGAGGGAAGCATAAAGGAACTAGAAGACTATGGTAGATTGACTTACATTGAACAACTAGAGTACCTACCAACGTCACAAATAGTGACAACCGCTCAACAGGAAAACAATACCAATAGACAAGAAAATAATACTAATGAGCAGGAAGGACCTACTGAGCAAGAAAATGAACTTGCATGAGATGAACAAGAAAGAAGAGATTAGATACTAGCAAGATTTTTTAGAAGACATCATCCTTAGACACAAATCATTGGAGATAGACAAGCTGGCATGCAGACAAGGAGTAAAGCAAGACAAGGTACATGTCTAGCTTGTGAATATGAACCAAAGAATGTAAAAGTTGCATTAGAAAATGATGAATGGGTTAATGCAATGAAAGAGGAAATAGAACAGATAGAGAAGAACAAAACCTGGAGTTTAGTACCTAGAACTAAGGACAAGAAGGTTATCGGTACTAAGTGGATATTCAGAAACAAGCTTAATGTGAATGGAGAGGTAACAAGAAACAAAGATAGGTTAGTATGCAAGGGATACACACAGGAGGAAGGAATAGATTATAGTGAAACTTTTGCACTTGTTGCTAGATTAGAAGGAGTCAAGATGTTACTTGCATATGCTGCACACAAGAAGTTCAAAGTTTATGAAATGGATGTAAAATTTGATTTTCTGAATGGAATACTTGAAGAGGAAGTCTACATAGAACAACTTGAAGAGTTCATTGATCCAGACAACAAAGATATGGTATGTAGATTACATAAATCTTTATATGGTTTAAAGCAAGAATCGAGAGCCTGGTATGAGAGGTTGCATAATATTTGTTGAGTATTGGATTTGTTAGAACTAGTGAGAATAGCAATCTGTACATGAAAGGAAATTTTGATGATACTATCTTTATTGCTGAGATATTTTTGGATGACATAATATTTGGAGGACAAGATCACATCTATAAGTCATTTGCTGATGAAATGAGAAGTGAATTTGAAATGTCTATGCTTGGAGAGATTAAGTTCTTTCTAGGCTTATAAGTGATTCAACAGAATGATGGTATATTGATCACACAATCTAAATATATAAAGGAAGTATTGAAGACATTTGGCATGGAAGATGCTAAACTTGTGGGAACACCGATGGATATTGGATGTAAACTGACTAAAGAAGATGGAACTGCTGAGGTAAAATAGATATTGTACTGATCCATGATTGGTAAGTTAATATATGTAGTTCACAATAGACCTAATATAGCACATGTTGTTGGAATAGTTGCTAGATTTTCTGCAAACCCTAGAGAATCACACATGGTTGCTACAAAGAGAATCTTAAGATACCTAAAGAAAACTGAAGATTATGGACTATGGTATCCTAAGGAAAGCAAGTTTGAACTTAAGGTATACACCGATGCTGATTGGGCTAGAAATGTGGATGATAGAAAGAGTACCACTGGATGAGCATTCTTCTTTGGTGAAAGACTTGTTACATGGACAAGTAAGAAACAATCTTGCATTTCCCAGTCTATAGCTGAAGTAGAATATGTTACTACTGCTACTAACTGTTCAAATATTGCTTATATCAAGCAAGTGTTGGAAGGTATGAATGAGGTAATCACTGAGCTGGTGATTATATATTGTGACAACACTAGTGCAATTAATATTTCAAAGAATCCAGTGATGCACTCTAAAACAAAGAACATATCTATTAAGTATCACTACTTAAGGGAACAAGTACAGGAGAAGCAAGTGAAGCTAGAATTTGTTACATCAAAAGAACAACTTGCTGAAATATTTACAAAGCCTCTACTAAAGGATACATATGAATACTTGAGGACTACACTTGGGGTCCGTCCCCTATCTATCGGTCACTAAGGTGATTTGGATGTTGCATCAACCTAATCTTATCAGAAGATCATACATGTTGATGCAATAGAGTTCACACTTTGGATTTTTGTCTAAGGTTGTGAAAGATTGAAGAAATGGAACAGATTTGCACAGTAGTATACCGAGATACAGAGAATGAACTGGACAACAAAGAGTTACATGGCTACTATAGAGTTATATGTTTCTATTGCTCTTTGGCATTGCTGTCAAAGGGAGAGAAATTTCAATATGAACTATAGGGAGAGAGATATGTCACAGAATGGAAAGGAGAGAATGTCACAGGGAAAGAGATCAAAGAGATAGGAAGAATGTTGAAGACTGAAGATCAGTTACTAAGAACAACAGAAGACTTGAGAGTTGACAAGATCATATCTGCAGAAGATAGTCTACACTTGCAAATGCTTTTAACATAGTGATTAAACATATTAAGCTAGGGAGAGCTTGTTACAACATTTGTTGACAGAGTTATAGAATACATGTTTGGTATGTGGTTGGCATATTTCATATTGTTTGTGTTGCCATCAATGCCAAAGGGAGAGATTGATGAACTACAACTAATTTCAATAAATTGTATGACTTGAAAGATCTATGATTTGAGATCACTAAGTTGCTTATTACATATGTAAGATGATTAAACCAGTAATATGTTGTCATTGATGTCAACTAGTTTTGACAGTACTTATCTTGTAAGTTACCATACCTAAACATATGTACAAAGAAGAAGAAAAGAGATGAAGAACAAATATATCTACATTGAGGAAGATGGATATGATAGGTGAGGATAAGGAATACATTGGGTAATCTATGGATGAGTCTATGACCTTATGTTATTGACTTGATTATGTTGCATTCATCTATGATGAAGGATAGAGAAAAATGCACAAAGTAGTGTGGTCGGTTAAAGAAGCATTCTAGTATACATCGATGAAGTGTAGTGTATACTCAGCAGAGTATAAACTAAGCTTGTGTACACCAATGCATTTCTTTGTTAACCGAGGAAGAAGAAAAGAACTAAATGATCAGTTTAGCTAATAAAGATTAATGAGTTGTAAAGTGTATGAGTTCGAGGATGGAGATAAAGTTTGTTACGAAGATCAATGGCTAACACAATTAAAATAAGATATAAGGGATTGAAACAAAATGAGTTACTGACATATTAGTCGAGGAAGGTTTAAGCGGCAAAATGGATGAAGGAGATTAAGTGGAAAAATATGATGGATGGAATTAAAATGGTTTACTTGTCTACTTAAAAGACTAGGGTTTCATGATGAAATAAAAATGCTAGAAGAAGGAGACTGCAAAGATATTGCGTGAACAAGCTTCATGCATGCCTGATCAAACTGGTTAAGGAGAACTGAACTACAGAGATTACCGAGCGTCAGAAAGCTACTACTGAGTGACAGTAAGTTACTGAATATTGATTGAAACAAAATTGATATATTGATTAGATGATTTGAATGAGCTTAACATAGATCTAATAATATGCAATTGAAGTTGTATTGTAATCAAATCAACTACTGTTATAGTTTAACCATTGTAAATAGATAAATCTCTTAACAGAGTGGACTAGAAAGTCTTGTAATGTCATTCATAGAGTGTACATTTGTTATCCTATCATCCCCATACTGAATGCTAGTTGGATGATAATGGTTAGTGTTAAATCCTCTAACAAGGTCACACCTCACAATGTATTTGTAACCTTTAACAAGGTTGGGTATTCACCGACCTCACTTCAGAAGAGTGAAATTTTTTTGGGTTGCTAGTCCCATGTGGTTTTTCCCTTAACAGGGTTTCCACGTTAAATCTCTTGTGTTATGTGTTGACTGTGATGATTATTTGTTGTCATACTTTACATGTTGCATGTTGGATTTGATCAGTAATCACTATATGTTATTAACTGGTAATCAGTAAAAGCACAAACAAAATACTATTTTATGTTACCGAGCTGCAGAAGTTTTAGTAAATTGTTTTTGGATATACATTTTGTAATTGAGACTGTGAATAACTGATTCACCCCCCTCTCATTTATCCTAACAAGGATGACATCAGAACATATTCCAAGAAGGTAGAAGACCATTGCAAGCATTTAGAGAAATTTTTCAAAAGAGCCCTGGAATATGGAGTATCCTTAAATCCAAAGAAATGTCATTTTGGGGTAACTTAGGGTAAACTTCTCGATCACATTGTTTCTAGGGAAGGAGTCAGAATAGACCCAGAAAGGATTGAATCAATTGATAAGATTTAGATTCCTAAAAATGTTAAGGGGATTCAATCTTTCTTTGGAAAAATCAACTTTGTGAGGAGGTTCATCCCAAATTTTTCAGAAATTGTGATCAAACCTATTGCAAAGATTTTAAAGAAGAATGCAGTTCTAAATTGGACAAATGAGGCCTTAGAAGCTTTTTCCAGCATTAAGAAAGCAATCAAAGAAGCTCTAGTTTTGAAATCTTCTTATTTCTCGAAACCATTTCAATTGTTCTCCTTCACTTCTTTCCATACCATTGCATCGGTTATATTATAGAGAAATGATGAAGGATATGAGCAACCAATAGCCTTCTTTAGCAAAACCTTACAATCTTCTAAGCTAAACTATGATATACATGAAAAGCAGGCTTATGCATTAGTTAAAGTAGTGAAATAATTTAGACCTTACCTGGTTGGAGCTAAGATTGTGGCATATGTACCTAATGCAGCAACTAAGGATATATTGAGGCAATCAAAAGTCACAAGTAAAAGATGTTGATGGATTAATCAGGTTTAGGAATTTCACATTGAAATTCAAACCACTAAGTTAATCAGAGGACAAGGGTTGGCTAAACTCATGGTAGAGACAAACATGGATGCAGCCCAAGTAAACCGAGTAGATTTGGAAAGTGCAGAAACAAGCATTGAACATTGTCCATCGTACACAGACATAGTCTACTTCTTAAAGCATATGAAATGTCAAGAAGGTCTAAGCGATAATCAGAAGAGAACTATATAGTTACAAGCATCAAGATACATGTTGATCCAAGGAGATTTGTATTGGAAAAATAATGATGGTGTCCTCTTATTTTGTCTAGACACCTATTAGGCTAAGTCAGTTATTAAAGAATTGCATGATGGGGTATGTCATGGTCACTTTTTAGCAAAGACAACAGATCATAAGATATTGAAAGCCAGGTATTATTGGCCCCATGTATTCAAGGATTGTTATGAATATGTTAAGAAGTGTGAATCTTGTCAGAAGTTCTCTGGGAAACTAAAATACAATGGTGATTTACCCCTTATTCCTTTACAAACTGAGGAACTTTTCAAAATGTGAGGTATAGACTTTATTAGGGAAATTGCAAATGCTTCAAGTGAAGGTCACAAGTGGATATTGTTGCAATAGACTACTTTACAAAATGGGTTGAAGCTATACCTACGAGACAAGATACAAGCAAGGTGGTCATCAAGTTTTTGACAGACAACATACTTACCAGATTTGGAGTACCTTGCAAGATTCTTTGTGACAATGAAATGTGTTTCAGATCTAAGGAATTTTTTGAATTTTGTAAGAAATATGGTATCAGCCTATCATACTCATCCCCGTATCATCCGCAAGGGAGTGGTCAAGCAGAATCGAGAAATAAATACTAAAAATCATTAGGAGAATGTTGAGCAATAATAAGGAGGCATGGGATTCAAAGCTAGGTCTAGCTTTATGGGCATATAGGGTAACAGTGAAAAGATCGAAAGCTTTTTCTCCTTATGAATTGGTTTATGGGAAACAAGCAGGGTTATCATTAAATAATCTCCTGCCAGTTTACATATTCATTCAAGAAGAAGAGCTTGAGGACATAAATTTTATGGAAGATAGGTTGAGTCAATTATCAGAGCTAGATGAGATGAGAAGAAGAGCACAAGAAAGGAATCTTCAACAACAATGACAGATTAAGACCCTTCATGACAAGAGAGCATCAAATAGGCCTTTCAGAGAAGGTGATTGGGTAATGAAATGGAATGCAAAAGACCAAGATAAAGGAAAACATGGTAAGTTCGAGGCATTATGGCTAGGACCTTATATGGTCATTTCAAAGGCAGGTGAGAATTCATACTATTTACAAAATACTAATGAAACTATTCAGGAGTTCCCAACTTATGGGAAGTATTTGAAGCCCTTTTTCTCTTAAAACAAGAAGTATTCTCTAAACTTGTACATTATTTTATTTATTTATTTTTATCCTAGCATCATGACTGCTTTCTTACTATGGTCTTCTTTTTCAGATATAACTGGACTTTCGCTGCATCCAGGCATGAATGCATGTCCCTAATAAGAGCCACTGTAGAAATTGTTAGAATAAATGAGAGGGGGGTGAATCAATTATCCAGGGTCCCAATTCAAAATGTATAATCCAAAACAATTATCTCAAACTTCTGCAGCTTGGTAACACAAAATACTATGTTGTCTGTACTTTTACCAATTACCTATCATTAACATATAATGATTGCCGACCAAATCTAATATGCAATATGTAAAGTATGATAACAAACAATCACCACAATGAACACATAACACAAATTATTTAACATGGAAACCCTATGAAGGGAAAAACCACCTGGGACCAGCAACCCAAAAATTGTTCACTCTTATGAAGTGAGGTCGGTGAAGACCCAACCCTATTAAAGGTTACAAACACACTGTTAGGTGTGACCTTGTTAAAGGATTTTAGACCAACCATTATTGTCTAACCAACATTCACTATGGGTTTGATAGGATAGCAATGTTCATTCTAGGAATGATACATAAAAGACTTTCCTAGTCCACTTTGTTAAGAGATTTCTCTGTTTCCAATGGTTAAAATGTAACAGGAGTTGATCTGATCATAACACAACTTAAATTGCAGATTATTAGATCTATGTTAAGCTCATTCAAATCCTCTGATCAATGTATCTATTCTCTTTCAATCAATTTCCTTTAACTTAGTGTCACTCGGTTATAGCTTCCTGATGCTCGATAAACTTTGTAGTCAGCTCTCCTTAACCAATTTGATCAGGCATACATGAAAACTTATTCATGTGATAAATCTATAGTCTCCTTCTCCTGGTATTCATTTCATTATGAAACTCTGATCTCTTAAATAGACAAGTAAACCATTTTCTTCTCCTCCATTAGATTTTTCCTCTTAAACACCTTCGTTGATTTTTCCACTTTAACCTTCCTCAGCTAATGTGTCAATAACACATTTTGATTTCATCCTTTAGATCTTGCTAGAATTATGTTAGTCGTTGATCTTTGTAACAAACTTTATCTCCAACCATTATCCTTTACCCCAAGGTTATACACTTTCCAACTCATCAATCGTTATCGGCTAAACTAATCATTTAGTTCCTTTTCCTCTGCTCGGTTAACAAAGAAATGTGTCGGTGAACACAATCTTGGTTTACACTATGCTCAGTATACACTACACATCGTTGGTATATATTGAAATGCTTCATCAACTGACCACACTACCTTATTTATTTTGGCTCTATCCTTCATCATCGATGAGTGAAACATAATCAAGCCAATAACATAAGGTGATAGACTCATCAATAAGTTACCCAATGTATTCCTTATCCTCATCTATCATATCCATCTTCCTCATGTAGATATTTCTATTAATCTCTTTCACTCCTTTTCTACAAATGTTTCGGTATAGTAACTTACAAGATAAGTGTTGTCAAACTAGTTGACATCAATGACAACATATTATTGATTTAATCATATTACATATCTGATCAGCAACTCAGTGATCTCTAATCATAGATTCTTCAATTAGGTTCTAAATCAATTGTAGTTCATCAATCTCTCCCTTTGGCATTGATGGCAACTCAAGTAATATGAAATGTACCATACACATACCAAACATGTATTCTACAAATTTGTGAACAAATGTTGTACAAGGTCTCCCTTAGCTTAATATGTTTAATCATTACATTACTAAAATAGCATTACAAATACAACTTTCAATGTTCTACAGATATGCTCTTTTCAGTGTTCAATTTCTGCTTATGTTCTCAGTAACTAATCTTTAGTGTTCTCTTCTTTCTTCCATATTATCTCTCCCTTAGATAGATGTTTCAGTGTTCTCATCGGTGCATATTGTTTCATATTGTTTATCTCTCCCTTTGAAAAGAATACCAAAGAAACAAATAAACACAATGCTCTATAGTAGCCATGTAACTCTATGTTGTTTGGTACATTCTTTGTATCTCTGTATACTAATATGCCAGTATGTTCTAGTTCTTCAAACTTTTCACAACCTTAGCCATAATCCAAAGTGTGAACTATGTTGCATCAAAATGAATGATCTTTTGATAGGATTAGTCTAATGCAACATCTAGATCACATTAGTGACTAGTAGATAGGGGACGGACCCCAAGTCTAGTCCTCAAGTATTCAAAAGTGTTCTTCGGTAGAGGCTTTGTAAATATGTGTGCAAGTTGTTCTTTATATGTAACAAATTCTAGCTTCACTTGCTTCTCATGTACTTATTCTCTTAAGTAGTGATACTTAATAGATATATGCTTTTTTTTAGAGTGCATCATTGGATTCTTTGAAATGTTTATTGCACTTGTGTTGTCACAATATATAATCACCGGCTCAGTGATTACCTCATTCATACCTTCCAATACTTGTTTGATATATGCAATGTTTGAATAGTTTGTAGTAGCAGCAACATACTCTACTTCAGATGTAGACTGAGAAATGCAAACTTGCTTCTTACTCATCCATGTAACAAGTCTTTCACCAAAGATAAATGTTCCTCTGGTGGTACTTTTTCTATCATCCACATTTCTAGCCCAATCAGTGTCGATGTATACCTTCAGTTCAAATTTACCTTCCTTAGGATACCATAATCCATAATCTTCTATTTTCTTTAGGTATCTTAAGATTCTCTTTGTAGCAACCATGTGTGAATCCCTAGGATTTGCAGAAAATCTTGCAACAATTCCCACAACATGTGCTATATCTAGCCTATTGTGCACTACATACATTAACTTACTAATCATAGATCGGTACAGTGTCTAGTTTACCTCTATAGTTTCATCTTTCTTAGTCATTTTACATCTAGTAGCCATCGGTGTTCCAATAGGTTTAGCATCTTCCATGCCAAATGTTCATAGTACTTCCTTTATATATTTAGATTGTGTGATGAATATCCCATCACTCTATTGAATCACTTGTAGTCCTAGAAAGAACTTAATCTCTCCAAACATAGACATTTTAGACTATTTTCTCATTTCATCAACAAAGACTTTACATATGTGATCTTGTCCTCCAAAAACAATATCATCCACAAATATTTCAGCAATAAGAATAGTATCATCAATATCCCCTTTCACATACAAATTGTTGTTCTCATTAGTTCTAACAAATCCAATACTTAACAAGTAAGTATGTAGCCTTCCATACCGGGATCTTGGTGCTTGCTTCAAACCATATAAAGCTTTATGTAATCTACATACCATGACTTTGTTGTCTAGATCAACGACCCCTTCTAGTTGTTCAATGTAGACCTCTTCAAGTATTCCATTCAAAAATGTTGATTTAACATCCATTTGATAAACTTTGAATTACTTGTGTGTAGCATATGCAAGTAACATTCTAACTCCTTCTAATCTAGCAACAGGTGCAAATGTTTCACCATAATCAATTCCTTCCTCCTATGCATATCCCTTGCATACTAATCTAGCTTTATTTCTTGTTACCTCTCCATTTTCATTCAGCTTGTTCCTGAATATCCACTTAGTACTGATAACATTCCTTTCTTTAGGTCTGGGTACTAAAATCCAAGTTTTTTTCTTCTCTATTTTCTCTATTTCCTCTTTCATTGCATTAACCTATTCATCATTTTCTAATGCAACTTTTACATTCTTCGGTTCATATTCACAAACTAGACATGTACCTTGTCTTGTCTTACTCCTTGTCATCATGCCAACTTATCTATCTCCTATGATTTGTGTCTCAGGTGTTGGCAATTTGGATAATGTGGATGCATAGATGTTGTCATTATGGCAAAATATGATCTCTATTGAGAGCATAGAATCTGGAATGCAAGTATGCAAAGTTGAAGGAAGAAATTGTCTAAGTTTGAATACAGTGATCCTGACAGAGCACCCGATGAAGATTTAGTTGGCGACGTCCACTGGAGAAATATTTTTGTTTTCATAGTTAACTAAAGCTTCTATAGAGTATGAGGATACCCCATCTCAATGCACATAAAGTTTGGAGCAGTACGAACAAAGTTATTCAAAGTTTACCGAAGACAGTTTTGCAGACAGAGCAATTTTGGAGACAGTTTTAGCAAAAGAGTTAAGGGATTATTTTTTCTTTTCAAAATAATGACTTAACATTATGAAGGGATGAAATCCTAGATGTTTACTCTTGGATAAAGATTTTTGATGCTGACCATGTAAATTTATTAGCTTTAATAACTCATATATTAAGCATACTTGAAATGTAATGAAATATGCAAGTGATATGTAAAAAGAAAGAAAAGATAACTTGCGATAGTTGTATATTGTGATAGCAACAAAGGCTATTGATGAAAAGTTGTAAGCAGTACCATATTACAGTCAGAAACATTTTTGTATTACCTATTTGGGCAGTGAGCTCAGCTGGTGATCAGGTTTTGTAATCTAACTCCTAACAGGGTTAAGGCTTCTAACAAGGCCTAAAGTCCTTTAACCAAGACAGATCTACTATATATTGTAAATTGACTCCTAACAGGGTCCAATATCCCTAACAGGATACTTTTGATTAGTGATCTTTGTGGGTACCATCCCCACCGGGGTTTTCCCTTGGCCAGGGTTTCCTCGAGAACATATGATGTGTTATGAGTTCTTTCTATTTACTGCTATGTTTGTTAATCAGCTTGATAATCTTTGTATGCACTAAAGTAATCTGTTATATCCATAAGTGGGCAAAAGAAAAAGTTGTAAAATATTGATTCACCCCCCCTATCAGTATTTCCTATTTCTAACATCAAGATGGTGTCTTATGAAAAATCTTGCCAATACACAATCTCTTCTTTCTTGTTCATCCTGCTCATCAGTTTCTCTTTCTTGTTCCTCAGTATTATTTTCCTGTTGACCCGTTATCACTGTCTGCTATGTCAAAAAAACCTCTAGTTGTTTAATGTAAGTGAATCTACCATAGTCTTTCAGTTCCTTTTTTCTTTCATCTACATTCTTTTCGTCAAACTCATCAAGTCAAACATTACTGCTTTCAATCATTTTATTTGTAACTCTTTTTAGACACTTGTATGCTTTACTTTTAGTGGAATATCCAAGAAATATCCCTTCATCACCTTTTGAGTCAAATTTTCCATTTCTTTCATCTTTCAAAATAAAACATTTTCTTCCAAAAATCCTGAAATAACTTATAGTGGGTTTGTGTCCAAACCATAACTCATAGGGTGTCTTTTTGGTGTCCTTCTTCAGTTGTACTCAATTTAGAACATAAATAGTTTTTCTGACAACTTCTCTCCAATTTGTTTGAGCAACATTCTTTTCTATCATCAATGTCCTAACACAGTCAACGATTGACCTATTCCTTCTTTTAGCAATGCCATTCTGCTGAGGTGTCCTCGGTGCAGAGACCTATCTTTTAATACCATGTTCATTATAGAAATTAGTAAATTCATCAGAGATAAATTCACCTCCTCTATCAGATCTTAAGCATTTCAATTCTTTACCAGTCTCTTTTTCTACTTTAGCTTTATACCACTTGAACATCTTGAATGCCTCATATTTTTATTTTAGAAACATGACAATCATCAAGCTAGTATAATCATCAACAAAAAGAATAAAGCATCTGTCTCCATAATAACTCCGAGTTCTCATAGGACCACATAGTTCGGTATGAAGCAACTCAAGTATCTTCTTTGTTGAATAATCTTTTCTTTTGAAACTAGACTTAGTCATTTTACCTTTCTGACATTCATGACACATAACATGATCAGGCTTTGACAAGTTAGGCAGAGTTCTAACTCTTTTCTTTTTACTTATCTTAATCATGTTATCAAAATTCACATGGCATAACCTTTTATGCCACAACCAAGCATCTTCATTTTTCATCATCAAGAAAGAATACTCATCAGTATCAAGATAAAATAGATTACCTCTTGATTGTGCTCTAGTTCCAACTAGTCTTCCTCCATCGTCAAATATTTTCACTTTCTTGCTCTCAAAAGCAACTCGGTGACCTGAATTGTTAAGTTGTGCCACACTTAGAAAATTATAGTTCAGTCCTTCTACCCAATAAGCATTTTCACATTTTATTCTATCATTTATCATCAGGGATCCTTTACCTCTTACCATATAGGGCGTGTCATTACCCATTTTAATAGATCCTCTATTGTATTGCTCAAGATGATCAAATTTATCATCATCACCAGTCATGTGATGTGTACAGCCACTGTCTATGATCCATGTATTGTTTTTATTAACTTTTGAGACTAGTGTTTTTTTTGCATGTTTTTCTTCTTTCTCAGAATCATCTTTCATAGCAACAAATACAACTTCTACATCATCATCAGAGTTAGATTCAAATTCATTTTCTTCTTCTATGTAACATACCCTTTTACCTTGGTCATTATTGTCTCGATTGTCTCTATTGTTGTGTCAGTAGCCCCTATTGTTTCTTCTCCCATAGCTTCCTTCTGATTAGTCTTTGGCTCTTTCATCATCTTTCTTATGTGGACATATAGAAGCAATGTGGCTAACCTCTATATAGTTAAAGCATGCTAAAGGTAACTTACCTCTATACCTTCCTTTACCTTTAGGTAACCTTTTGGCCATAAGAGCTTCAAGTTCATCAAGCTCATCGTCAGTATTGCTATCACTATCATTCTTCTTATTCCTGCTACTAGAATTACCAATCTTCATAGAAGTCATGAAAGCAGATTCAACATTCAGTACAACACTATTATCATAATTATTCAGTTCAAATATTGTAAGCTTTCCAATCAAATTATCAAGAGTGAGTGTACTGTTAGGTGCTGACCTATTTTCATGAATTATAGATATTTTGATGGCATAGATAGGTAATAAAGTCCTTAGAATTTTACTTACCATAGTGTCTTCATCAATAACTCCATCTGATACTCTAATAGCGTGAACTACCTCTTTTATTCTGTTTGTGTATTGCACAATGTTTTCACCTTCTTTCATCTTCATGTCATCGAATCTTCCTCTCAATATTTTGGCTCTTTCTCTCTTGACATTCACATCTCCACTATATATTTGTGCAAGTTTATCCCACATCTTCTTAGCAGTATGATAGTCCTCGATGTCTTCAAATTTGGCATTTGAACAGGCAACAACAATCTCCATCATGGTAACATTATGTTCATGTCTGTCTCTTAGTTGATCAAGGGTCAGGGGACCAGTGGGTGGTGCAAGGTATCCATTCTCCATTAATGTAAGGGCGGAATTCCCAATTCTAGATACATGAAGCTTCATTCTACTTTTCCATATTGTGAAGTTCTCCTTGTTAAGCTTAGGCACTTCCCTCTTAAACATTTTGAGACCTTTATGCTGAAGTCCTTAAAAATCTGTTCTAAGCAACCACAACTCTGATACCAATTGTTAGAATAACTGAGAGGGGGGTGAATCAGTTATCCATATTCCCAATTCAAAATGCATAGTCCAAAACTATTATCTCAAACTTCTGCAGCTCGGTAACACAAAATACTATGATGTCTACACTTTTACCGATTACCAGTCATTAACATATAATGATTACCAGCCAAATATAATATGCAATATGTAAAGTATGATAACAAACAATCACCACAATGAACACATAACACAAAATATTTAACGTGGAAACCCTGTGAAGGGAAAAACCACCTGGGACCGACAACCCAAAAATTATTCACTCTTCTGAAGTGAGGTGGGTGAAGACCAGACCCTATTAAAGGTTACAAACACACTGTTAGGTGTGACCTTGTTAGAGTATTTTAGACTAATTGTTATCATCCAACCAGCATTCACTATGGGGTTGATAGGATAACAATGTTCATTCTATGAATGATACATAAAAGACTTTCCTAGTCTACTCTGTTAAGAGATTTCTCTGTTTACAATGGTTAAAATGTAACAAGAGTTGATTTGATCATAACACAACTTCAATTGCAGATTATCAAATCTATGTTAAGCTCATTCAAATCCTCTGATCAATGTATCTATTATGTTTCAATCAATTTCCATTAACTTACTATCGCTTGGTTATAGCTTCCTGATGCTCAGTAAACTCTACAGTCGACTCTCCTTAACGAGTTTGATCAGACATACATGAATACTTATTCATGTGATAACTCTACAGTTTCCTTCTCTTGACATTCATTTCATTGTGAAACTCTGGTCTCTTAAATAGACAATTAAGCCATTTTCTTCTCCTCCATTAGATTTTGCTGCTTAATCACCTTCGTTGTTTTTGCCGCTTTAACCTTCCTCGACTGATGTGTCAATAACATGTTTTGATTTCATCCTTTAGATCTTTCTCAAATTATGTTAGCCGTCGATCTTTGTAACAAACTTTATCTCCAATCATTATCCTTTACCTCGAGGTTATACACTTTCCAGCTCATCAATCCTTATCGGCTAAACTAATCATTTAGTTCCTTTTCCTCTGCTTGGTTAAAAAAGAAATGTGTCAGTGAACACAAGATCAATTTACACTATGCTTGGTATACACTACACTTCTTCGGTGTATACTAAAATGCTTCATCAATCGACCACACTGCCTTGTGTGTATACTAAAATGCTTCATCAACCGACCCCACTGCCTTGTGCATTTTGGTTCTATCCTTCATCATAGATGAATAAAACATAATCAAGTCAATAACATAAGGTCATAGACTCATCAATAAGTTACCCAATGTATTCCTTATCCTCATCTATCATATCCATCTTCCTCATGTAGATATTTTTGTTTTTCATCTCTTTCACTCCTTTTCTACAGATGTTTCGGTATAGTAACTTACAAGATAAGTGTTGTAGAACTAGTTGACATCAATGACAACATATTACTGATTTGATCATATTACATATCTAATCAGCAACTCAGTGATCTCTAATCATAGATTCTTCAATTAGGTTCTAAATTAATTGTAGTTCATCAGACACCTAAACATTCAGGCCCTAAATATGCAAAACATCAAGGAAGTATAATCTTCATTTTCATTTTCCTATAATTTCCCTATGTAAAAAATTAAATGATTAAAAGGACATAAATAGTTGTCATTATTCTATGTTCATGAAAGAAGTTTTCAGTTATTTTATTTCAATAAATTTAATGCATGTATATTTTAGATTAAAATAATTTTAAAAAATAACAAAATGGTTGGGTAAAAAAGGTGACAAGAGGGAGTTGAACACTCAACCTATCAAGCCAACCCTTTTTTCCTACCTACCTACCCTTCTACCCTCTAACCAGTTAGTCTATTATTATTCTTCAAGATGATTTGGAAGAGGAACTAATTTATTTACATTCTCATGGGGAGGTGAAAAATCAAGATAAAATTCTCACACAAGGAGCATTTCTTGTTAAAATAATTTTAAAATTCAAATATGAATATTCCTTTCTTATATATATTATTTACTTTATTATTTTTAAGAAAAAAGAGCCAGGAGAGGGAGTTGAACACTCGACCTCTTGATCCACCCTTTCTTCCTATCCTAACTACCCATCCTACCCTAACCAATTATCCTATTATATTCCTTGAGAGTATGGGTAGAGGAAAAGGGATAAATTCTAGATTACTTTCTTCCCTTTAGTGATTTAGGGATAAATTATTAGGTTAAAGAATGCAATTGAATATCTTTCGTGCTATATGTTTAAAAGAGTCTATATTTTATTTTAGGTTTTCATTATGCAATTCTTTTAGGGCTTATTTTCATTTACCAAAAATTACTAAAAGAAAAACAACATAATAATATGTTTCATTTTGGTAAATTACATTATTTATGTGTTTTGAAATAATTTTAATAATTGGCATGAATTGAGTTTCAAAATTCTTAAAATAATTTCTCACTTTACCTTTGGGTAATTTTAAAATTAAATTATTAGGGTATAATGAATTGTGTTTTACCCTATTAGATTTGTATTTTCACCTTTGCAATTACTAATTAAATGATTTGAAAATGTATGCATATTTAGGGTTTTGTGTGGAAAGTAAAATTATTTTGTCCTAAGACCTAAATGCATTTTATAAAAGGGTTGGGAGATTTTATTTATTTTTACCTTTGATATTAGGGTTGTTATTTTTCTAAAGTATTAATACACTTACCCCGTGTGAATTATTTTAAATATTTCAACTTTAGGGTAAGTGTTCCCCTTTTTTTCTAGGGTGAGCTATAATGCTTTTAAATATTCAACCCTAATGTTTTAGAAACACATTTATTTGAGAACTATATTATATCACATATTGGAAAAAACCTTTTGAGAAGGGAATATATTGTGAAGTGAATTCAAAATTTAAAATATAAAATTATATTCCTTTTTAATGATTTTAGGTGATATCTTATTAATAGGATTTTTTATGTTTTGATAATTAAAGTGAAGTACTTATGATTAATTATTTTAATTTTATTGGAACTTTTATTTATATTATCAAAAAAATTTATATGCATTATGTCATGATATTATAAATGTTTTATTTTAATACATTATTAATTATTAAAATAAATAAATTTCAAATAGGGATCATTTGAAAGCTTGAAAAATTATTAAATATAAT
The DNA here is from genome assembly GCA_027943335.1 of Chamaecyparis obtusa. Lineage (NCBI taxonomy): Eukaryota > Viridiplantae > Streptophyta > Pinopsida > Cupressales > Cupressaceae > Chamaecyparis > Chamaecyparis obtusa. Next base: position 33,731 of record BSBK01000176.1, read on the forward strand.
GACCCTAAATTTAAAGTTTATTGAAAGGTTATCTAATATCAGATGTTTGTGTGCAGGAGTTAAACATGAGGATTTTCATGCAAAATACCTGGAGATATAACAAATTATGTTTGTTATAAGGGAAATGTTTTTCCCTAAAACCATTCATATGGTTAAATTTGTAAATGTTAGGGTTAGTTTTCAGGATTAGGTTTTTATGAAAAGGTATGTCTTTTCACAAGAAACCTTTGAATAATATATTTATATTGAAACATTTTTAATCACAAATAACACAACACAATTGGGAGAAAAACTCATGCAACTACAGATTCGGCCACATATGCAAATTTTTCAAATGTTATGTGAGATAAGTTGTTTCATGTTTATTTTAGGTTATATATCATTTATTTTCAGTTAGTATTTCAGATACTATGTACCAGGGTGTTCTACTATGTTCTATTCCCTAATTTTATAGTTCAAAGTTAATATATGCAACTCAAATATCAATTGTATGGTCTGTGAACCTACCATTGTTCTTGTCGGTCTCTTAATTTGAGTTAAACTCGATAGGATTAGTTGTGTGAATTGTTTTGAATTGTGAATCAAGTAGAAGCCTATGGAATGATAGTCTTGCTTTATTAAAAGTAAGTTTTCTTAAAACTATGTTTGATTATACCTAGGATTGGAAATATCTGACTCTAATAGCCAAATGTTCATTAGGCACTGATCTTATTTCGTTTGAAAATTGTTATCTGGTTCTTCTTTGTAGTTTACAAATTAATCTGATTTCTTTCATTATAAGCATTAGCAATTAGGTTTTAGTGATAGTTCAACTTTAGTTTAGTTTTCATACAATACAGTTATTAGGAGATTATATCATTTTCTTCCAAGGATTTTTTACCCCTTTGGAAGGAATTTCATTTGTCTTTGCATGCATATGTGAATTCAAGCCTACCAGCCTTGGCTCAATCAAGCCAAAATTGCAGAGGCACTAGTGTGTGCCTGTTAATTGGCCAAAAATGGTCCATCATTTTTGAGCACCAACAGACTCAATGGTCTTGGTCAAATAAGAAGGCAAATCAATTGTATAAAGTTGCAAGTTTTGATTGGGAGGTGCTACAAACTTTTTTCCTTGATCATTAACACCCTCAACAAATATAGAATTAGAATCAATGAAATCTTGAATAATAGATTTCAAGTAGAAATACTTCTTAGTATCATGGCGAGGTCAAAAATGGTATTGACAAAGGAGGTGCTATAAACTTTTTTCCTTGATCATTAACATCCTCAAAAAATATTACATTGGAATCAATGAGATCTTGAATAATAGATTTCAAGTAGAAACACTTCTTAGTATCATGCCAAGGTCAACAATGGTATTGACAAACAACTTTGTTATCAAAGGATTTAGGAAAATATTTAGATGTGTCAACTAGTTTAATGCAAGGAAATTATAAAACATTATCATTAATCAACTTCAATATCACATTATGTAAAGATTCCAAAAGAGGTGCAAAATTATGAGAAGGTCTAAAACTAGATTACAAAGGAGCTACACCTTTGGATGTTGTTGCCACTTTCTCATCAACGTTGTTTGATGAATTATTGATCTTGATGAATCTCTTAGGTTTTTGAAACTTTTGAAAGGACTAAAATGTGGCATTACTCTTATCAACTGGAGTGATTGGAGGACTCTTGTCAAATTGAATCGCTTGAAGTTAATAATTATGAAGCACTGCACACAATTGGATAAAAGAAGAGAATTCAAAAAGAAATATCTTATCTCTAATGTCTTTTTATAAATTAGCAATAAAAATATGTTGTATATGTTGGTTGTTGGCATAACAAGTTAGATATTGTTGATCATGATTGGTATACATGATAATCAGTTATATGTTTTTCATTGATATCAAATTGTTTGGCATGATGTTTTGATTTTTTACCATATCTATTAGAAAGGAAAATATTGTTGTTATAATGAAAAGTTGAGTAAACTAAAGGATATGTTGATATGAACCTTATCGGGTAACAGTTAAGACAAAAAATGGTGGATAGATGAATGGTTTTTTTTTTATCATAATATGCTAAGCAGTAAGCTGAAGGATTACATTCATAAAGATATTAATTAGATATGAGTAAAGGTGAAGGTAATTTGATTAAGGTACTTACCGATAAACTATTTTCTTATCGGTACAAAGGAAGTATTATTGAAGATAGTGAAGACCTAAAGGTGAGAGAAGAATAGATGATGAAATAAGAAAGTAGGAAGACTCAAGCATAATCTAAGGAGAAAGGTGATGACACAAAGTTCGAATGAAAACGTATTAAGGATTTTTCTACAAGATTAAATTTTTTTATCAATTTGGCAAGTCGACAAGGATATAAAGAAAATAAATATGGATGGTTACATTTGATATGAAAGATATAGATTGTTGGACTTAGGTTTAGGTTTATGATTGAGTAATTCATACTTAAGGAAGAAGAAATAAGGATTATGGTATCATGACGAAGAAAGACAAATATTTTGGTGAAAGATCATATATTGGAAGAACAAAGAAGTATTATTGTGATCACAGAGAAGGACACAAATAAGCATATAGAGAAGGAAAGAGAATTGAATTGATATGATATTGTGATAAGAAACTTAATTGGGTCCAAATTAGAAAGATTAGTGTGAACTACATATCATTTTTTATATGTTACTCTCTAACAATTGTGATAGTAAAATCCCTTATCGGGTGACCCTAACATGTCTATTGTAAGATCCTCTAACCCGGTGACATTCACAAAAGAATGTTCAAAATCCTCAAACTAGGTTACTCCTAATAGAGTAAAATACTTTAACAGGTCTCTAGGAAAATCCCTTAACTATGTAGCATTTAACTGTACTTTTGTAACCCTTAGTGGATGACCCTTTAATAGGGCATGCTCTTAACCAAATGTATTTTAGAAGAGTACAATTATTTGTTGGAATTGTTCTCACACTGTGGTTTTCACCATAATTGGTTTTCCATGAGATAAATACTGATTTTATTATTGTTTGGATGTTTTTTTATGTTGCATGGATGTTTAATGTTCAGTTAATCGATATTGATGTTATACGTCAAATATATCTTATTTGGTAAATTTGTTAAAGAAGTTTTGGAACTATGAAATTTAGTTTGGGTTGGGAATTACTAATTCACCCCCTCTCTCATTAATTGATCCTATACCTACAATTGGTGTCAAAGCTAAGTTCCATGATTCAGTAAAACTTAACTTCTTAGGGAAAAGATCTGAAGATGTATAGGAAGGAAGCACCCAAGTTTACCAATGAAAATTTCAATACATGGGCAAGCAGAATGAAGCTATATTTGTTAGAATTGTCATATACAATAGTTGCCTATCTTACCATACCATACAGACTACCAACTAGAATACCCTCTGTAGATGAGAAAAGGGAAATGTTGGTACACAACTCAATAATGATAGAGATTGCAAGTGCCTTATTGGATTTTGAATATGTTGATATCCAACACATGGACAATGTAAAAGATATGTGGGAAAAGTTGAAGAATGTATGTGGAGTTGATGCACATGTACTAAAATCTAAGGTTGATAGTCTAAAAGGAAAGTGTGATGAGATAAAGATGTTGGATGGAGAAAACATTATACATTATAGTATAAGGATTAAAAATATTTTTTTCCATCAAATGAGCTGGAGGAAACCTTGAAGATGATGATGTAGTGAGTAAAGTTCTCATAAAACTTACACCTAGGTATGTGTTGGCATAAATGCATATCTATTGGAATAACATGTTGAAGGAGGTTTCTACTGGTAAGAACATGATTGGTATATATGAAAATAAGTTATATTTTTTTCATTCATGTCAAACATTTGGCATGATTTTTTGACTTGTTACCATATCTATTAGAAGGAAATTATTGCTGTTATAATGAGAAGTTAAGTAAGGTTCTTATTGGGTAACTATTAAGACTAAAAATGGTAGACAGATGAATGATTTGATTATTTATCAAAGTATGATAAGAAGTTAATATGAAGGATGTTATTCATAAATATATTAATCAATTATGAGTAAAGGTGAAGGTATTCTGATTAAGGTACCTACCAGTAAACTATTGTCTTATTGGTACACTAAATAAAGTCTTATCGGTACAAAGGAAGACTTATCAAAGATATTGAAGATCTAAAGATGAGTGAAGAATAGATGATGAATTAAGAAAGTGGGAGGACTCAAAGATAATCTTAAGGAAAAATGTGATGACACAAAGATAAAGGTAAAGCATATCAAGGAGGTTTCTACAAGAAAAAAATGGTTTATCATTTAGCAAGCTGACAAGGATGTAAAGAAAATAAATATGGATTGTTAGATCAGATATGAAAGATATAGATCGTTGGATTGAAATTTAGGTTTTATGATTGAAGACACATACTTAAGGAAGAAGAAATGACAAATCAGGTATTGCGCTGGAAAAGAAGAAGAATGTGGACATCGGTGGATCATAGAAGGATACAGATAATTGAATTGGTATGTTATTGTACTTTATTGGATATGAATTAGCAAGGATAGTGTGAACTATAGATCATTTATGCATGTTACTCTCTAACAATTGTGACAGTAAAATACCTTATTGGGTGACCCTAACAGGTTTATTTTAAAATCCTCTAATTAGGTGGCATTCATAAAAGAATATTTAAAATCCTCTAATTAGGTTTCTCCTAACATGGTAAAGACTCTAATAGGTCTCAGGGAAATCCCTTAACCAGATAGCATTTAATAGTGCTTTTATAACCCTAATCAGACGAGCCTTTAACAAGACGGGCTCGTAATTGGGTGTATTTCAGAAGAGTACAAATTTCTATTCTCACAAAATGGTTTTCACCCTAATCAAATTTCCACAAGATAAATACTTGTGTTATTATTGCGTGTATGATTTCATATGTTGCATGAATTCTTAATGTTGAGTTAACTGATAATGATATTATAGGTTAAAACATATCTTAATCAATAAATCTATTAAATAAGTATTATGATTGAGAAATTAAGTATAATTTGGTGATGACAGATTCACCCCCCCCCCCCACCCCCACCTATCTCTCAGTAATCGATCCTATACCTACAGTATGCAATTAAAGTTTATGCTATTCAAGAGTTAAGATCTATTGGTCCAGATAATGTTACATTGGATTCATTAATATGAAAGTTGACTATATTTGAGTTGAGTAATTTTGATAATAATCAACCTACTATTGAAGTTTCATTTCAAGCCTTGGCAAATATTGGTTCATCTAGAAAATGAAAAGTTGTTTATGATTGAGATGACTATGAAGGTTTATCTAGTGAAGAGAAAGAGTTGGAAGAAATCGAAGCTTTAATAGCCAAGATATTTCCCAAAGAAAAATGAATATATAAATGGAAAATCCCTATCACATGCTTGAATTGCACACAGATCAGTCACTTTTCACATAGATGCCTCAACCAACCTAGAAGGGATTAGGATAGTGGAAAGAAGGATAAATATAATAAATAAAAAGACTTCAATCAAAGAAACAAGAAGATGTCTTATCTAGTTGAAGATGAAGATGATGATATTGATGATGAGGAGGAGGAAATAGTATTTGTTGCTATAAAGGAAGATCCCTCTACCAACGACACTCAAATCAGTGAAGAAAAAGCCTTGATCACAAGCATGAACTGTAACAACAATTGGATCATCGACAATGGTTGCACACATCATATGACTAGAAATAAGAACAAATTAATAACCATGGAACATTTCTATGGAGGTTCGGTCAGATTTGGAAATGGTTTTCCTTGTGTAATCAGAGGTAAAGGTTCTATTTCTTTAATTGATGAAATTAATTGTGAAGATGTCTATTGGGCTGATGAATTAAAGTACAATTTGCTAAGTGTATCTCAATTGAATAAAATAGGATTCAAATTTGAGTTTAGTAATGGAAAATGCAAGATATCAGAAAAGATTGGTGAACTGATTGCTAGGTAAACAAACAAGAGGTAATATTTTCAAGCTGAATACTACATTTGATCATTGTTTAATTGCTAAAATAGAAGAAAGTTGGTTATGGCATAAAAGAATTTTTCATGTGAACTTTGATAATTTGGTAAAAGTGAGAAAAAAGAAAAGTATTAGAGGAATATTGATATTGTACAAATTAGAGAATTATATATGCAAGGAATGTCAATTAGGGAAAATGACTAGTTTGAGTTTCTCAAGTAAGGTCTACTCTACAAAATAAATTCTAGACTTGGTACACATAGATTTATGTGGTCGTATTAGTATAGAGAGTTATCATGGTGATAAGAGATTTATATTATTTGTTGATGACTTCTCAAGAATGATGTTCATGATGTTCTTAAAGACTAAATTAGAAGCTTTTCGTATGTTTAAAATGTACAAAGAAAGGGTTGAGAAGGAAACTGGAAAAAATTTGAAATGTCTCTGATTAGATAGAGGAGGTGAATTTCCTACAAGTGAATTTAATGAGTATTGTGATGAACATGGAATCAAAAGAAAACTAACTGCACCGAGAACACCATAACAAAATGGAATTGTGGAAAGAAGAAATGACTCTATTGTGGAATGCACTGGAACTTTTCTAAATAAAAAAGGAGTTGTATAGAAATTTTGGAGAGAAGTTGTTAGCACTACAATATACACATTAAACCAAGTATACCTCAAGAAAGGAACAAACAAGACACCGTATGAAATTTGGTATGGATGAACACCTAATGTAAGTTATTTCAAGATATCTGGAAGTAAATGTTATATCAAGAAATATGAAATGAAAGGAAATTTGATACCAAAAATGGTGAAGGAATATTCTTAGGATATTCTACCAAAAGAAAATCCTAAAGTGTCTGAACAAAAGGAAAAACAAAATTATAAAAAGTGCCAATGTAAAGATTGATGAATTCTCAAAACGGATTGAGAAAGATAGTGGAAAGAAATAGGAAGGATATGGTAAATTGATCCACTTTGAATATGAGATAGAAATAGAGAAGGAGAGTACAAGAACCAAGAATGCTCAATCGATAATAGAACAACAACTAATAACAGTACAACAAGGTGAAACTAGAAAAAGAATTGAATAGAATCAAAATGTGGAGCCTGTAACATCAAGAACTATAAGAGTAAACCATATCTTGTAAAACATAATTGGAGATAGGAATGATGGATTATTAACAAGGAGTCAATTAAGATCTAGAGACAATACCAATTTTCTATTAGAGATGGGTCTGAGAATGGTCAAAGGTGCACTAAAAGATGATGATTGGTTGCAAAAGTTTATTAGAATTTGAACAGATTGAAAAAAATAAAACATGGTCATTAGTACCCAGGTCAGAAGATAAAAATATTATAGGTACTAAATGGGTTTTTAGAAATAAGATAAATGAGAATGGTGAGGTGATTAGAAATAAAGAAATATTGGTATGTAAAGGTTATGCACAAGAAGGACTAGACTATGGAGAGACGTTTGCACCTGTTGCTAGATTGGAAGGAGTCGAAATGTTTCTAGCTTATTTTATTTATAAAGGATTTAAGGTCTATTAAATAGATGTGAAATGTGCTTTTCTAAATGGAATACTAGAAGAGGAAGTCTACATTGAACAACCTAGAGGATTTATTGCAAAAAAAGGTAAAGATTTAGTTTGCAAGTTGCACAAAGCACTAAGAGGATGGTATGAAAGACTACACTCTTATTTTATTAAGATTGGATTTGAAAGAACAAATGATAACAATAATGTTTTTTTGAAATCTGAAAGTAAGGATAAAGTATTGATTTTTGAAATATTTATTGATGACACAATCTTTGGAGGAAATGATTTAATGAGTAAATTGTTTGCTAAAGAAATGAGGAAATAATTTGAGATGTCTATGATAGGGTAAATAAAATTCTTTATTGGATTATAATTATAGTAGATGAAGAAAGGAATATACATAACTCAGTCTAAATATATCAAGGACATGTTGAAAACATTTGGAATGGAAGATTCAAAACCTATAAGTACACCTATGGTTAGCGGATGTAAACTATCAAAAGAAGATGATACTAAGGAAGTCAATGAAACATTATACAGATAAATGATAGGAAAATTACAGGATGTTGTTCATAGATGACCTGATATTGCACATTTTGTTGGCATAGTTTCTAGATTTTCATCAAATTCTAAAGATTCACACATGACTACAATTAAAAGGATATTCTGATATTTAAAAGGAACTGAAGATTATGGATTATGGTATGAAAATCAAGGAGACTTAGATCTCAAAGTATATACAGATGCAAATTGGGTAGGAAATATTGATGAAAGAAAAAGTACAAGTGGAGGATCTTTTTATCTTGGAAATAGATTAGTGCTCTGGACAAGTAAGAAGTAGAATTATATTTCAAAATCTACTACTAAAGCATAATATGTGGTTGCTACAATTAAATGTCAGCCAGTTTTATGGATCAAGAAAATACTAGAAGGTATACACAAAAAGGTAAATCAAACTTTTGTTATACATTGTGATAATACTAGTGCAATAAATATATCAAAGAACCCGGTGATACACTCAAAGACCAAGCACAAAGCTATCAAGTATCATTTTCTAGGAGAGAAGGTACATGTTAAAGAAGTAAGATTGGAATATATACCTACAAAAGAGAAAGTTGTAGATATATTCACTAAACTACTACCTAAAGAGATCTTTGAATATCTTACAAGTAGATTAGGGGTCATACCCCTATCGGAAACAAATTAAGAAGAGATGCAACATGCATCAATTAATAGAACTTTATCAAAATATGATGAACATGAATTGATGTATTGGAAGACTACTCTATGGGGGAGTAGACCAAGTTAGGCAAGAAGAGGAGCACATAACGTGTACACATTTAGGAGACAAGATCTGATAGGTGAATCACCTTTGGTATTGCTATCAAAGGGGGAGAAATGTATTATAGGGAGAGATGTATTGTAATGAGGAGAGATTAGTATGTGAAAAGATCATAACAAGGAAAGAGACATGCACAAATTATAAATAAAAATCTCAAAAGAAGTGTTTGGATGAAGTGTTTCCCATCAATGCCAAAGGAGGAGATTGTTGGTTGTTGGAATGACAAGTTGGAGACTATTGATCATCATTAGTATACATGATCTAATTAGTTATATCTTTTTCATTGATGACAAATTGTTTAGAATGATTTTTTGATTTTTTACCATATCTATCAAAAAGGAAAATATTGTTGTTATAATGAAAAGTTAAGTAAGGTAAAGGATATGTCGATAGGAACCGTATCGGGTAATAGTTAAGACAAACATTGGTGGACAAATGAATGATTTGATTTTTTATTAAAATATGCTAAGGATTAAGTTGAAGGATGTTATTCATAAAGGTATTAATCAGATATGAGTAAAGGTGAAGGTAATTTGATTAAGGTACATACTGGTAAAATATTGTCTTATCGGTACATTGGATAAAGTCTTATCGACACAAAGAAGGTCTTATCAGAGATAGTGAAGACCTAAAGTTGAGAGAAGAATAGATGATGAAATAAGAAAGAAAGATGACTCAAGCGTAATCTAAGGAGAAAGATGATGACACAAAGTTTGAGGGAAAATATATTAAGGAAGTTTCTACAAGAGTAAAATGTTTTACAATTAGCAAGTCGACAAGGATATAAAGAAAATAAATATGGATGGTTAGATTTTATATGAAAGATACAGATTGTTGGATTTAGGTTTAGGTTTATGATCAAGGAATTCATACTTAAGAAAGAAGAAAGAATGATTTTGGTATTGCGACAAAGAAAGAGGAAGATCGTGGTGAAAGATCAGATATCGGTGGAACAAAGAAGTATTGTTGGAATCACAGAGAAGGAAAGAGAATTAACTTGGTATGATATTGTGATATGAAACTTAATTGGATCTAAATTAGAAGTATTAGTGAAAACTACAGATCATTTTTTATCTATTACTCTCTACGAATTGTGATAGTAAAATCCCTCATCGAGTGACCCTAATAGGTCTATTGTAAAATCCTCTAACCAAGTGACATTCACAAAAGAATGTTCAAAATCCTCTAACCAAGTTACTCCTAATGGAGTAAAAGACTTTAATGGTCTCCAAGGAAATCCCTTAACCAAGTAGCATTTAATTGTGCTTTTGTAACCCTTATCAGGTGACCCTTTAACATGGCAGGCTCTTAATCGGGCATATTTCAGAAGAGTGCAATTATTTGTGGGCATTGTTTTCACACCATGGTTTTCACCCTAATTGGGTTTCCACGAGATAAGTATTTGTTTTATTGTTGTGTGGATGATTTTTTATTTTGCATGGATATTTAATATTTAGTTAATTGATAATGATGTTATAGGTTAAATATATCTTATTTGGTAAATTTGTTAAAGAAGTTTTGGAACTGTGAAATTTAGTTCGGGTTGGTGATTAATGATTCACCCCCCCTCTCAGTAATCGATCATATACCTACAATATATCAATATCAAGAACAAGATAAGAAACTTGAGCATATAAATTCTTAAATCTACAAATGGAATTAGTCGCTTTTTCTTTAACATATTATTTATAATTCATCAAATTATTCAAAGAAATCTTAGGCCCAATATTGTTTTGAAACTATTGAATGAAAGAATTAGCAAGTTTTTGAAAGTAATAAATGGAATAAGGAGGCAATGAACAATACCATTGCAGAGCTTTATCTCAAAATATTATAGTAAACAATTTAGCCATGAACCTATGATCATAAGAGAAATCACTATATAATATTTGAAAGGTTTTAATATGAGTCAAAGGATCACCCTTATGATTGTAAGTCTCCAAATGAGAAATTTCCATGCATTGAATAATAACAAGATGGATGATGTCTAAGGAATAAGGACTAGTAATGTCACAAGTAGGAATGTTAAAATTGGATTGTGTCATAGAAACAATTTTTTTTTGTAAAGATGAAACATTTTGATCCAAGCTATTGATAGTAGATTTGGTAGAAAGAGTGGTAGGAGATATGTGTGAAAGGTTTGGACCATTATGGAAAATGAAAGGAATAATAGAATATGAAAATGGAACACTATTGTAAGTGGCATGGATGGAGGTAATGACACACATGAAGCACTTGAAGGAGGAGGAACAATAGGATTGGGAATACTAACATTTGTAGTATTGGTGTTTTGAATGGAAGTGGTTATGAGAGGTGGAGGATAAGTAGACACACTAGATATTGAGGTAGGGATAGGAATGGAGGTCTCAAAACTAGTGGTAGGTCCAATGAAACCTAATTCTTGGGAAAAATCTCTAATACGCTTGACATTGTTATCACTGAGATGAGAGATACTACGCAAGATGTTAACACTATGTTAGCACCATGGGGTCTTCACCAAAGGGAAAATACAATATCATGTGCATTCATATTGGGGGGTTAAAAATGGGAAGAAAGGGGGGGATATATTTCCTAAATAGGGGGAGGGGGTTTATATAGGAAAACAGGTGTGGGAGATATTGGGTAGGTATTGGAGGGAGTGACAAAAAAGAAGTTTGGAGAAATACTTTTTTGAAAATAGGGGGATTCTTCAGTATGTCACAAATGGACATGTTATGATTCAGGTTCACTAATTGAAGCCCCTGTAGTTAGCGTCATGGCCACTAGTGAATCCAAGGATCTTCAGATAGTAGAAATGCAAGTATATCTTTTCAATGGTCATATTGCAATTTTGGAGAGTCTCAAGAAGGGTTGGGATAGTGATTTGTAGGTAAAGAACACTTTTTCTAATTTATTCAAGTTTATGTAAATTAATGGAATTAGTTCATACATATGATAAGTAGTTATAGAATTTTGTATAAATTTTTGGTATGTGTATCCATGCATTTTCCATTGATGACAAAGGGAGAGTGAGAGTAGTGAAAAATGCATAAAAACTTATATCTATCTTAGGGGGAGCATATAAATTTTGATTTTTGTAGTGGATATGTGTTTGATATTGATTTTGACACTTAGTCATTTTTTACTAAGTGTTGCCAGCAATGCCAAAGGGGGAGATTTTTGGAAAGAAACATTTATCAAGTTCTTCAAATGTTATCATAGATGGAAAATAATATCATTCCACCCATCTGTGTGACACTATGTGATCAAATTGGAAATCTTTTTAGAGAATTGGCTAAGTCTGGTGAAGAACATAGTATATGACTACATTTAGTATTTGGTCTAGTACAGACTCCCAGATCAATATTTTGTGGTGCAAACCTAGAGAAATATTGTTGAATGTATATTCAATCACATTCCAAATTTGAGAGGTTTGAAGTTAATTAGTGTGGGATTGCAAGGATTTCCCACTTTCTAGCTCTAGTGTATGTATCTCCTATGTTACAAATCTATAGTGAGGATCATTTTATTTTGTCCTAGATAAGGCCAAGGAGATCCTATTACAGGAAGATTGAGTCTAGCCTTGTCTAGTTTGTGGTTCATCACTAACATTTGATTTGAGACACACAAATTGAGATACTAATGACTATATAGTCCAATGGAAAAGTACCAATTTTATGAAATAGATAACCATAAGGTTTTCACTCAGTAGGCTAATATTTCCTAAAGTTGCCAAAGTGTAGACTCCATCTACAGCAGTCGCTTCTTGGCCATATTATTTTGGCCAAAATGACATAAAGTGTCCATGGGTACTTTATTGAAAATGCATATATGTAAAGTTGTATATGTTAGTGGCCCAAACACATGTCATCTTGAAGGATCCTCTTGCGAAATCACTTTGCACTATCCTCCCACAATGTTTTCCAGCACAACACATGGAAAATTTTATGTCCTCATCAAAAGGGTCATGAGGTACTATATTCTAAGAATCTCCTATGTGATGGGACTTTCACAGAAGATAACCTTTTTCAACATGTGTTGAAAAAAATTCTTTCTGAAAATGAAATCATGATGAGATCACAAAAACTCTCTAGGATGATGGAAATTTGTTTGTAGTTGACACCCATGACAATCACAACCAATAGAAAACTCACAGTTAGCCTCCATAACGAAGCAATAACAAGGTAATCATGCCAAAATATTCAGCACTATGATGTTTGCAATAGAAGAATGATGAAAAGATTAGGATTGATCTGTAAGGAAAGAGGATTGGGTCTATAAAACCCAAGATCCTATACTGTATAAGGGGTTATAATTATAGTTCTGAAAATTTAGGTCATTTTAGGAAAATAGATGGTAAAATTCATAACAATTTCTAAATTCCTTTTTTAATTGAACACCATGGATTTTTATTTGGGATGTATGTTGTAACATATGTATTTTGGGGCTTACTCTCCAACCTTGGCTTGCTTGTTCTTAATGAAATATAGAGACTATTATTTTGTCTAGTCTTTCTTCTTTTAGTAATCAAAGTATTTTGTGTTGATTTCTTTTATGTTTGATCCAATTTACTTATGTTGGTACTCTCATTTTCTATTTACTTTGAGAAATTTTGGATCATGAATGGTTTTTTCTCTTCCCAATACATCTAAACTAGATCATGAATTGTATCATTTGTAGCCTACTTCTAATAAGGATAAATCTTGGGGTTTTTTCTTCCTATTGGTCCTTATTGAAACTTTTTTTGTTTCACAATGAGCTTGAATGTGTTTTGTTTGGATTTGATTATGAAATAGTATTCCAATGTCATGTCTTTTGGTGCAAGGACTTGTATAGCCCTTAGGAAGCTTTTGTCTTTATTTGGACCCCTATAGATGCTTCCTATGACTAAGATTTAAATATTCAATTCCATGTCATGTAGAATTTGTGTGTTTTCTCTCTTTGTCAATAATCAAGGGTCTATGATGCACCATGTTTGGTTCTTAAAGGTTTGGGTCTCTGACTAGGAAGGATTATATTAATATAAATCCCATCTAATATATTCCTAAATATGTTATAAAAGCTTTGTTTTAGCAAATCACCTCCCTTAGTTTATTCATGAAAAGTTTCTCTCCCTTTTCCTTCAACACCCAAATATGAAGAGATGGTTTCTAAAATCCTATAGGTTGTTTCACAAGGCACAACCTAGCCCACTCCTATGAAACTTCTCAAATGTCAGGTTATTAGGTGTGAGCCTCTTAGGGATCAACAATAGGGTACACCGTATCAACATTTTAGCCAAGATTCACTCAAACTATATATCATTGAACATCTAGGTAGGGAGAACCTTTCAATTATCAAATTGTTGAGCCATCCACCAAAATATATAATTCTTTCATCCATTACGCTTGATATCAACACATAACGATCCTAAACCATTAAATCCTTGATCAAATGTTATAAATCCTTCTACATAAGTGACACACCTAAACATATAATTCTTCATGTGTTAAGCCCTTTGTTAACCCATCAATATTCCAAATTAGTAAGTCCTTAATCAAACCCTATAAATACTAAACCATTAAATTGTCCACCTAAATGTATGATGCTTTATCCATTAAGACTCCATGAATCCCTAAAAATATTAAAACATCATATCCTTTATCCTTCCATATTACTCCTAATCCCAATCCACTTATTCATAATAGTTTTATTCCATTAAACCCTTCATCCATCCATATAAACCCTACACCATAAATTCTCCACCCATCCATGTCGATCCTTATTCTAGTCCATCTATCTCCATAGGTTCAAATCCCTTATTTAGTGAACCAGATAGTCCAAATGACACGTGTGTTGACACCCAACAAGAATATAAAGTTTTTTACAACAAAAGTATCCTTCATGCTTAAATCAAAGCCAAAACCAAGATATCTTGACAAACTCCATGTTTCAAATGAATAAATGGTAACTCTATGTCCTTGCATAAATTGGTCACTAGATAAACCTTCAAAGCTAAATCTAATAAATCTAACAAAACCAACCAATGCAATCCAATTATTCAAACTAATTGATCCAATCAACCCAACATAGATATGAAGGATGGTATCCAAGTGGCAAGGACTACCAACAAGGAATAAAAACATGAACCTACCAACTTATATTACCACCCCACAAGAATAAGTATGGCAAGCTCATGTAAAAAAACCCTACTATGGCCATTTTCACAATCTACCATTACATGCTATCCACAAAATTCAAGATCTATAAATCCTATAAAATAAAATCCATAAATATATTTATTGTTAATGCTTGAAGTTGAAGAAATACATTTAAGAGCCTATTGATCGAGGATACGAAATTAAGGTAAGCTTGCCTACATGTCATAAATGAACACCAGGATCCTTGTCGAACCATATGTCATCAAACATTTCCACAACAAAATCAAAGTCAAAGCACCTCTACTAACCCCACTAATCCTAATCAAATACAAACATCATCTTAAACTCCCATCAACCCCTAATAAGAGTGCACATAATGTCTATTGGCCAACTACCTAGCTTTAGATTGATTTCCATACAAACAAGAAATTTAAAAAACTCAATATTCCCAAGCTACCTAACATTTGGATTTGCAGCTTGCTTTCAAACTAATGTTTTATTGATTTGACTATCTTATGTATTATAATATTACGTGTATTATGATATTACAAGTAGAGAAAGTGAGTTGAAGATAATGTAAGGGCCTGCGTCTATAATCAATGTATATAGCATCATATCTGGAGTGGGAGGTTCAGTTGAGGGCAGCTCAGTTGTAGAGGCCTTGAGGTGCTCTTGGGAATTGTTAGGTTTTTATCCTGTCCAATCCACGGCTTAAAAGGTTCAGAAAAACCACAAAATAGAAGTTCGTTTTCATCTGTATTTCTTTTACATAACTACAAAATGCAATGTGAATTTTGTTTGAGCTTAAATTGGAGGTACGAGTAGGGCACTTGTCACATCAAAATTAAATGCCTTTTGATGTGGGTGCTTACTCTACAATACATTCCTGGTATAAGTTTGATCCATGCCATAATTCTAAGTAAAATCCCTCCTACAGAATGGTCTAAAAATTTGTTAAGTTGGGCACAATACATTAGATTACATGACTTCATTTACAAGAGAACAGACAAAGCACTTTCAATTAAAAAATTGGTCATATTTGTCGTCTGAAATTATATGGAAAAAATGATTCATATTACATTATACTGCATCTTCATAGATGAGAGGAATTTACAACAATTTTGATAATGCAAAGATAGCATATTGAAGTGATGTACACCCACTATTACTATATTGAACACGTTTCTGTCAGCGGACGTTGTATACTTTATTTGGGATATTTGCAAATATATTATAATATTAATAGGTATGATTTTAATAAATGAATATTCTACATATTTTTGACTTCTTTATTGTTAATTTTAAAAGAGTTCTAAAAATGATAATACATGTACCAATAGCTGATCATTTTTTTAATTTTTTTGGTTTCTAATCGACTGATTTGTGCACTACTCTTAGGAGATTTGTCCACAAGTACTAGAAATTTTGAGTGAACAGTTATTGTTCCATCTTAAATTGGCTATCAGGGGACAATTTGAAATGGCCACAATTTGACCCTTTGATGCTCGATGATTGCTACAGAAAAATTTGTTAATACCTAGAAACGAAAAATATTTGTTAAGGTGTCAACTCACATACAAAGACAACAAATTTTTTTTATCGAAATCTGATATATAATTTAGGCTCTACAGGTATGTGAATTTGGTGTGTGTGGGTACTAGTGATCTTCCCCTAGATGCATGGAAAAATGCAATAATGATTAATGTATGTTACTATTCTTGTTTCTTCAAACTTAAATGTACATCATGATACTCTTGAAGGGGAGGAGATGGTAAATCCCCCCCACCCAAAAAAAATGAAAGGCATTACTAATTTAAAGAGGAGTTGTGTTGTAGCATAGTTCTTGTCAAATGTTAAGGATGATTTTGACAAACACATTTGACATACAGGGAATGAAAATAAAGTAGCTAAACAAATGATCAAGTTAGATATATACTAATATTATCATTCTATTGGCATTTAGATGAGAATATACTTCTGTTCAATAGATTAAATATTCACAAATCGTAAGTCATAATTACAATTTATGAAAGATTTTGGGAGAAAGGTAGTAGATCAAAAACCTCCTAGAGAAAGATATAAGGGGAAAGGAAGGATGCAATGCAAGGGGACTATCAACCTCATCCTATATGATAATAGTGTATGACCATGACAAGTGTAAAGTGTTTCTTTGTGAAGTAGAGATATTTGTGTGTGTTGGAAAATTGATATGATGTTGTATTATAGTTTAGTAATGTGACTTAATTAAAAATGAACTCGTATCCTCCAACTAAACAATATCTTTGCAATGCCCACATATTGTTGTCCAAAATGTAGTTTAGGGTGTGAAGTGAGATGAGCTCATATGGTGCATCATAGGAACTTTCTAGTAGAGAAATGTAATCAAATATATAAGCTCTCATATGATGTTGCATATCACAATGGACAAGCCCAAGTTTAAGACTTGAGTGAATTTTCCAATAGACACATTTCTTTTGTGACATCTAAGCCAGGGGAAAACAAGGAGAGTTTGTCAATTAAAAAAGACAATTTTTAGCATGTATTGGCACAAGCCAAATTTCATAAGGTTGAATAAGCAACAAGTTGGTATTGTAAGATGAAATAAGAAAGGAAAATACTTGTGTCGATTGAGATCAAGCAAAGCAGTTAAAAAATCATAAAGGTAGTCTTAAGGGTCAATGCCACGAACATGAAAAGTGAGTATCCAAGAATGAGTAGTATGCTTTTGAGGTATGTGGACCATTATGAGGTGAATGGTGCTCACCATATAGCAACCACTACCAATACATTTATGTTACCAAAAACAAGAAATGAAAATAACAATGACCATGGCAATGACAATGATAATATGATGAGAAACAAAATGTATAATAACTACATATAAAAAAAATATTTATTTTCTTTTATATTTTTAAAAATTAAATAGTCTATCTCAAAATAAAATTTTATAAAATACAAAACATAATTAACATTAGAACTAAAAATATCATATATTACTCTAAATAGTTTAAACAAATTTTATTTTATAATCATCATAATTGTCTATATATATTATTTTAAGAAAAGATGTTTATTATTATAAACACCTTAACTTTAATTCTAATCTTTAAGAAAAATAGAAAAAAAAACTTAATAAAATATTTTTTTTAAAAGATCA
This sequence comes from Chamaecyparis obtusa, assembly GCA_027943335.1. NCBI lineage: Eukaryota > Viridiplantae > Streptophyta > Pinopsida > Cupressales > Cupressaceae > Chamaecyparis > Chamaecyparis obtusa. The sequence continues at coordinate 51,890 of BSBK01000176.1, forward strand.
TAGAAGTAAAATGAAGTCATTTTTAAGCTTTTAGGATAAATTTGAAAGAGTAGCCACACTATTGTTGGCAATAATCATGCGGATTGATAGTGTTGGTGGAATGATTTAAAATATGTATGGCATCTTTAAAATGTTACATTTATAAAAACAAGATGACATTTATAAAATCGATGTATTGCTAATGTTTAGGTTGATGGGAACTCAAGAGGAATAAGACAAGAACAGTAATAATAGAGAAAGGTGGAAAGTAGTGCACATAAAATAGATGTCTTAAAATATATGCCATCATTTTTACATCAGGTAAATCAGCACTAAGCATTTGTTAAATGATTTCCTCTAAAAACTTAATTTTTAATTTAATCATTTTGCATTTGTTAAATGATTTCCTCTCTAAAAACTTAAATTTTAATTCAATCATTTTGCCTATGTTATTGTTGAAGTAGAATATTTTTGTGTGATAAAAAATAGGGCTTCTCCACAAAATTTATTTGGGACACCTTTCACTAGCAATCAACTACAGACTTAATTCACCTTCGTGTCGATTATGTGGACAACCTTCATGGGCCCCATAGACAAAAATGGGTTTTGACAATCGCAAACATACTACAAAGACCTCGCCTCATGAGTGGAGCTCATTTTTCTATTATAGGCTAATGTGATTTTTTTTTTCTAATATCTACCACTCTACCTTAATAATCATGATTTCTCTTGTCTTGAAATTTGTGGGAAAGTGCAAACTTTAGTAAGAACTGAAAGGCTAATAGAAATTAGAGATTATTAATTTTTTTAATGTAGTTAATCAAATTTCAAGCAAGTTGTCATAGTACATATAGGAAAAAAAATTCAAACAAGAAAAATAGCTTGTTTGATTGGTTGTCCAAATGTAGTTTAATCACATGTTAATGTATGAATCCTTTGTTATGGCTCCTATGGAAGGAACTAATAAGGGGTGTATATAGTTTCTATTGCAAGTGGTGGAATCACCATAATAATTATTGGTCTCCTTATGATTAGCCAATTCTCATAATAATTTGTAAAAGTTAGATGTAGAAAGAAGCTTATTGTTGGGCATATGTGAAAGAACAAGAGAAGTTTAGTATGGTTGTGAATCAAGAGGTGAATAATATTCATGGATGAACATATGACATTATGGAAATGGTTAGGCATAAGATGGATGGTAAGATATTTCTAATGAGGAATACTATTAGATTTATTAAATGCTTTGGCCATAGTGACTATTTGGATGGAAGGATTGTTAGGAATGGGAACACTGAGAGGGGGGGGGGGGTTGAATTGATGTTCACTATATTTAATATTTTTACTTTACTCTTGAAACTTAACTTGAATGCTTAAGTACCAAATTGAACATCAACATAAACAAGATACATAAACACAACACATAACACCAATATGGTTACGGGGAAACCCAAATAGGTAAAAAACCCAATGGGAATTGACACCCACTAAGAACTACACTAGTTTCTTGTGATCCTTGTTAGAAGATCTGTAACCCTATTAGGAGTTGTTCTTTACAATGCTTTTAGTACAGTGACCTTGTCAAGGGTCGGACCCTATTAGGAGTCTTTTAAAATAACCCTGTTAGGCACGGGGACACACTGTCCTAGAGCTCACTGCTCAAGTGGTGAAGGCTACAACCTTTTGATCTCAGATACACACTATATCTACTGGATGAACTGGTGTTGTGGCACTGCTTGTCTGATCAGTTCCTTTGATGCGCTGATGCTTTGACCTCTTGAAAAGATCTAATACATTCTTACTACTCTTCACACACTTGTGCTCTACTTCTCTTATCTCTATCTCAACTACCATACTTTATTACAAAGGCACATCTAATATTTATATTCACTTAACAAAACAATTAACTAGGTCAACCTATAACCGATTTCATACAACGCTTCCAAGTGAATTGGCTCAAGCATGTTTACAAACAAACATAATTACATGTCTACAACTTAATTAGAATAGGTGCATAGCCTTTACAAAACAATAATATCATCACTAATCAAATTACCAACAGTCGGCTGCATACTCTATTCTATTATGGCAGACACTATCTATGCTACTTCAACTGTCTGTATCTTCGCCATACTGTATCTTATGATCATGCACTCTTAAAATTAGCATGAATACACTCTTACCAACTTATCTTATAGGGCACATACCATAAATCTATCATATGAACATGCGATGATGCTCTAATCTATTGGTTCTATGTTAACTGTCTAGTCTTCTATACTTAACCAAATTCTGATCTTCTGATAATGTGCGCTGATTCCAAAACACTATATGACTTTGTTTCCATAATGAAAACACTAAATCTAGTCATATGCAATAGTGTAGTCAACTTTCCAACAATCTCCCCCTTTGTCATTAATGGCAACAAAGGAATATGGAAAAGTTACTAACTGTACCCCTATACAAAAACTCTTTAACATACTCTAACTTATATCTCCCTTATATTATTTACTATGCATATTCTTTACATATATCTATATAAGACTCCATATTCTATACAATACTCCCACTTTGACATTAATGACAAAGGTGCTCCAAAAATGTATCTACAAGAACCTACAAAGAAAGTACATCCAGATAAGCAATCTGCGGGTTCTAGATCTCTTGTTTCTAAAATGCAATCAGTGCATTAACAATCTGTAGATGGGTGCATAAGGCATATTGTAGCTTCTCCATCTTCTCCAAGTCTGTATTCAGACCTTGATCATATGTCACCATAGTGGCATCTGTATGAGGGTGAATGTGGGGCTCTAATCCAACCACACATGCAACATGGTCATTACTCACATGATCAAATTACAAGAGAGAGTATGAATTACTCAATTTGAAATTCATGGTGATGTGACATATTGCCTCCTATGTAGATAGGGTGTTTAATTTCTCTCAGATTGGAGAGCCAACAACCATTAGACCAGCACTACAATGGAGGATTTGAAAGCTATAAAGGTAAGCAAACTAAAATTAAACTAGAATGAGTGCAATTTAATCTAAAATACTTTGAAGGAAATATGATATTAATCTAAATAGCTTGAAAGAAAGATGATATTAATCTAATAGTAATAAGAAAATTAATCTATAATGAGAATGTAATTAACACTAAAATGAGCTCCTAAGCTAATTATGTAATGAAAAAGCTTGGAAAATGTAAATAATTGAGACTAAAATTCACTATAGTAAGGATGCTATCACAATTGCCTTTTTTTTAAATGAAGAATGAGGTTCATTAAATAGACAAGCATGAGGAGAGAATGAAGATGTTCTTGATTTGAAACTCCTGACTCTTCATTCCCAATTGAGATAAAAAGCCTTAAATTTCTTAATTAAAAGAATAGAAATTGCCACATAAGGGTGACCATTCGAATAATTTGAATTATTAATTCAAATAAAGGTGTCCATTCAAATAACAAGTAATATTAATTCCTTTTTATGTATATTAGCCAAATGGGGTGGGTTTAATTTAATTTAAAGCACTTAGGACTTTAGAATTAAATTAATTTATCATAGAGATAATTTAGCTAATAAAAGTTGAAGACTTTAGGAATTAATTTTAATATTTGATTAATGCAATTTAGGGTTTTAGCACTAGACATCAAGTCAAATTAAGTCAGGTAGGAGAGAGAAAATTGCCTAGAAAAGTAGGACTTCGATGATGCAAAAATTCAAGAAATGCACCAAAATTGATTGAAATTAATAGGTGCCAATTTTGGGGTATTACTTTTGCCCCTCTTTGAATCGATGTGCCAATAGCGCGTTGATTCAAAGAATAGTCTAAAGTGACAGATAAGTGAAGATTTCGGAAGTCTAGGCTAGGCTGCCAAGACACCGATCAAAAAGAAGCATGATCCTCTGAAGTGTAAGTTAGATTGTGAAGACAGCAGTCTAAAGAGAACTAGAACCAGGGTTAGATTGCCCCAATGCCAATTGATGAAGATTTAGGACTATCTCTAGAACTAGGGTTAGATTACCCCAATACAAAGATTTATCCTCTAAGACCTAGGTTAGATTGCCCAGATAACGGTCCAAAAGAGATTTTGAGAGCCATCTCCAGAACAAAGCTTGACTCTCAAGAATTAGGGTTAGATTGCCCCAATACCAAAAAGATTTCAAGAACCATTTCCAGAGTGAAGCTTGATCCTTGAGGATCCGAGTTAGATTGCTTAGATACCTAAAGAATAGATGACAAGATAATAAGATGCAAGGCACCAAGATGCCCCTAGCAATGAGAACTGGTGATTCAGATCAGATTGATTCAAGAATTGGTTCAACAAGATTCAATGATGCAATCATCCTGCCCCCTCAAGAGTGAAATCGAAAGATGACAGGTCAAAAGATGATTGACAACAAGAGGTTGCAGAGAAAGATAAGATCGAAGATCCAGAGGAATTCAGAGCAGATTAAGGAAGCATCATGAAGATGCAGAAGCAATTTGGAGTGATCCGGAGGTCTCCAAGACTGAGTTTGACCATGGTTGACCATGGTTGACTAGATTTGACTAGAGTCAACTTTGATGAAAAGAGAAAAGATCTTGAGAACATGATAAAGAGAGGAGAATTTGGCAGGAAAATGACGCCGGAAGACTGACTGCACAAGCGTCCGATCCTAAAGGATCCCATAATTTAAAACACAATTTTGAGCCACTCAGAGATGTCAAATTTTGATTTCAAATCTGCAAATGGAATCAGAATAGTCAATTTAGCCAAGGGTGCAATTTTCATGCAAAATGGAGCACTTTTGAAAATCAGGTCAAAAGCTATATAAGGTTTGGAGGGGTCATTTTCAATTCATTATTCACTTTCATCTTCTTGCTGATTTTGAGCTCTGAGAGAGAGAAATGGAGGGTCTTCCATTGCATATGCATCAATTTGAGCATTCCCAATGACACGTCTAGCCACCGGAGTATGAAGCACCTGTAAGTAGTCGATAAACCTCCTTGCATTTCAATTGGTACAGCTTTCTAGGTCAATTTAGGGTAGAACTAGAAAGTTTTAGGATGTGTTCTTCCAATCTCGCGTGAGGAAGTAGTTTTCTCACACTAGCCTAGATCTTCATTCGCATGACAAAGTGGGTTCATCGTGTCAACTAGGGTATCTTCATGTGGATCCTGTTTGGAAGCTTATGCAAGCTAAAAGCTGGTCTCGCATGAAATTTCTCCATCTCGCGCAGTATCAAGTCTTGTCTCACGTGAGGAAATAGTTTTCTCACGTGAAAAGATGCTACAGAGTTTGAATACCTTTGTCAAAAAAAATTTCAAATTTGCACAAAATCAGCCAAGTAGAGTGTTGCAAAGTCATGCCTAGAGTAGATGCCTTGTTGCATTTTTTGTTGTTGTTTTGAAAACCATCATGTTGAGACACTGATCCCATGTCGTTGCTTGCTTTGTAGGTTGACTTTCCCGATGTTGCCTTCAAGTCACATCACCCCACCATCACCACACTAGTACAGAGACTCACAAATGCTGAGGGTGCACACATTGATGTCTTAGGATTAGGATATCTACGTGATATACTTGATATTCAGGTAAATCACGATCTTCTTGGAGTCTTGGTTGAGCATTTCCATTCAGAGATGAACACGATCCATTTTTCGATGGGGGAGATGACTGTGACTCCTAAGGATAAGCCTTGAGGATGATCTTTAGAGATGATCTAGTGATGGGTCAGGCCATCTCTTGGGAGGAGCTGATTCACAGATATGATACTGCTCACCCATTTTCTATTGTGCTCGCTATGTTCCTGAATTGTTACCTTGTTCCAGATCGAGGTCAGTATGGTTTAGAGTGTGGCTGGGGGACGATGTTGCAGAGGATGTTGGCCAAACTAGCAGTTAGATTCGGATGGGGTGAGTGCATGCTCGCATAGATGTACCATGAGCTTCATGAGATCACATATCGAGGTCCAAGGATGATGGCGATAGGTATCTTTATTTTGTAGATCTGGGCCTGGGAGCATATCCCTATTTGCAGACCTATATTCCATAATACACGATAGGCGTTGGAGCCTTATATTTATAGATACGTCAGTCTGATGACTTAGCCTCTGCTAGGTAAGACAAAGTAGTGGAGAGGATAGTTGGATGACATGGTAGTTGTAGTTTGGAGACCTTGGATTACCACTAAGCTCTAGGATGATGCTCATCGAGAGCTTTCTCACATGTTTGTTTCACGTCCACTGATTGGACAGAGTGTTATGATTATTGAGAGATTTCTTGTCACATATGTCCTGCGTCAGTTTGGTAGGCAGTAGGATATATCATAAGAGTACTACTCCTATGCCCACTTCTCTGATGAGGAGAAGAAGGGGAGGCATGTGAGACTTGATCCGGGGCGGTGTGCGATAGAGGTACACATACCAGCTACATGATGGGACTACATGGTGGACATCACCAATGCATGGGTGATCCCTGCATACAGGGACCAGTTGATAGCATGACCGCATCTCAGATTCATTGATCTTATCAGTATAGGAGCGCAGCAGTAGCAGGTACCAGATCAGCAACAGCAGCTTGCACACCAACAATTTGCACAACAAGGACCACAGGGGCAGCCACATAGAGTAATGAGACCTCGCTCTAGATAGACCAGTATCCCTCCTAGGACCATTGGTTCAGATGCAAGAGCTAGGAGCAATGGGACCTAGGAGAGATCTACTAGGCAGCAGACAGGTGATACACAATAGACACCTCTAGGTGATGATACAGATATGCATGATATTCTGATAGGAGTAGGAACACCATAGCTATAGGAGGCTCTCAAGAAGAGCCATGAGAGAGTGAGGCAGGTCCAGTGGGAGTGGGATGACTATCACACTTGAGTCATCAGAGAGAAGACCCATGTAGCTGACAGGGATGTTGAGATTAGGAAACTAGGGGAGGATCTAGCATGGTTGAGGATTGAGATGAGATACAAGGCTGCTCAGGTAGCTTATTACTATGTAGCTTATTGTAGAGTCATGTCAGATCTTTCAGAGCAGGTGCCACCATTTTTTGAGTACGCTAGAGCTCCATAGGAACCTCCACCAGCACCTCCACAAGGATCACTGCAGCATGCTCCTCCTCCTCCACCTCCTCTAGGTGGCGGTGGAACTTGATATATACATTATTTTTGTTATAGCTCATTTTGATACTATGCTTGAGTAGCACCCTTCTCTTTTGTACATGAAATTGTTTCGAGATATATATATATGAGATCGACAGTTTTGACATCATCGTACTTATTAATATATTGCTTTGATATTGATGTTTTATGAGATGTTTCCTAGATGTTTAGATGTATGGATAGAAATGTGATGCAATGCACATGTCTTTTTTTTATGAATATGAATATGTCAATGTTTTATTTATGAGTATGCAAAGTTTTTATGTTTATGATGGTATATGAATATGCAACGAATGCAATGGTTGAATACTAGAATGTATACATATAATGAAATGAGATGTAAAATGTAATATATAATATGAGTTATGCTTATAATGGATGGACATGTAAATGAATATGTAAATGTATGCATATGGATTTATGATAATGCAATGGATATGGTACTAATCATCTCATGCAAGATTGTCACAATATATGATAGGTAGTAATCAAAAAGATATGTTTCGAGGATCGAGAGCGAGGACTAGACACTTGTGCAGCCAAGATGAAACTAGGACAAAAAGATGACAATCTTTGATGAACAGGAAGCAATCAAGAGAGCACCACAACACTGTCTCAAATGCAAGCCTAGAATGAAAGATGCAAGCCTAGAATGAACAAAATGCAATCCTAGGACTTGGTTGTTGGACTCACCGTGTTTATCATCATAGAGTCATTTAAGTTCAGACGGTCGCAAGATGCCATACAACTCACACTGATATCACTATCATGATAATATGAATATGACATAAGTCTTAAATTTGTTGGAATGAGGTATAAGCATTAAGGCACAAAAATCCAGAATGACTTGAACACCTATTCCTTTTGATGTGGCAAGTTAACATAAGCATTAGAGCATAATTGCTAGAATGACTAGAATGTTGCTTGCATACAAACACACCAGACATGCAGGAGTTCCTTCCTTTTGCTAGGTGAAATATAAGCATTTCAAAGGTTCTCGCAGTGACCCTTATGTTCACTTAGCAAGATGAGCATTTGCAATTTCACTTGTAGCAGAAAGAAGTCACTGAAAAGACAAGGAGAAGAACCAACCTCACCAAGGCATCCATATAAAAGGAGTTGAGGTACGCATGGCCATCCAATATGGGATGGAGGCTCTTACAAATGGACACCCTCTTAAATAGATTCATGGGATCATTGGAACTAAACCAGCAAGCAGAAAGAAAAGAAAAGAGCAAAGCAAACAAACAAGCACTCAAAGAAAACAAAGTTCAACACACTTCAAAGAACTACAAATCCAGTTTCTATTTTGTTTTAGGTTCATGTTCAAGTGGCTCAAAACCGGATCGAAAGGTATAACACAAAGAATTGCAACTAGATGATGACGGTAGGCAGACACAGTGTGAACCATTGGTGACTGTCATGAGAGACAAAAGGTATCAAAGAGATATCATAGCGCAAAAAAAATATTGGCAGGTAGACATAACAAGGAATGTTGGTGACCGATACGAGAGAGATTCTCAAGAAGAGAAATCTCAGAGAAACTAATGAAACATCAGCAGGCAGACACAGTGAGAACCACTGGCGACCGATGTAAAAGGGGATCCTCAAAAGAGAAATCCAAGCGAGAGGTAGGTATCAGTAGGCAAACACAACAAGGAATGCTGGTGACTAATACTCAAGAGATCCCCAAGAAGAGAAATCTCAAAATTAGCTAGGCATTAGTAGGCAGACACGGTGAGAACCACTAGTGACTGATGCAAGAAAGCATCTCTAAAAGTGAGAGGACAATGCCCCCTAGACCAGGCAGGTGCCCCCAAGCGTGACCAGTTCCAATCCATAATGAATTGAGAAAAATCTCAAAGAAAATTGAAAGCGAAAGTAGGAGCTAGAAAACCAAAGCAGGAGATGAACTAAAGCGATAAACAAACTAAAGTAGGAAACAGACTAAAGCAGGAAAGAAAAGGCATCAAACTAAGCTAGCAAGAAAACTAGTAGAGCCAAATAGTGCTGAGATGAGATATAGCTTCAGGAAACAAGTGGCACCTATTTACCAGGTTTTCACCATCTTGGTAGAAATTCTATTTTTGCTACCATGACGCCTGTTTACTAGGTTTTCATCAATGGCACATTTTCTTCTTTTTCAATTTTTTTGCACTTTTTTCTTTTTTTGATTTTTTTTTGTATTTTTGATCTTTTCATTTTTTTTTTGTATTTTTGTATTTTTTGTTTTTTTTGTATTTTTTTTTAGTATTATCAAGGCACCTATTTACCAGGTTTTCACCAAGATGATCATTTTTTTAGGACATTTTTCAATTTTTAGGATTTTTTTGAGAATATATCCTTTTTAGGATTTTTTTTAGGATCAATAAGTATGTACAGGAGCATGCAGAGAATGTCAATTGTAGAACTTCTTCAGATGAAGAGCATTGATTGGCTCTTTGAGATTCTCTCCTTTAGTGGTGGAGAGTTGATATGCGCCAGACCCAAATGCAGTAGTAATGATGTATGGACCAAGCCAATTGGGTTCAAACTTTCCTCTCTGGACTCGCTACTACTGATTCTTGGGATTTTCTCTAAGGACGAGATCACCCACCTAGAATTCCCTTTGTCTGACTTTCTTGTTGTAGGTTTTGGACATTCTTTTTTGATATGCTCGAAGATGAGCAAACGCCAATTTCTGACGTTCATCTAGCAATTCCAACTCTTGTAGCCTAGATATTTTGTTTTCTTCATCAGTGATGAGGCCTCTCAAAGAGATTCACAATGTAGGAATCTCAACCTCAATAGGCAATACTACATCTAATCCATAGACCAAGGTGAAGGGTGTGGCCCTCATTGGTGTCTGAATACTAGTTTTGTAGGCCCACAAGGCTGGATTTATCTGGAGGTGCCAATCCCTACTAGACTTATGAATTGTTCTGTGCAAGATTTTAAGAATTGTCTTATTAGATGCCTCTGCTTGTCCATTACTTTGAGGATAATAGATAGATGACCAATGCTGAATAATTCTAAATTTGGTGCACAACTCTGTCAGACCCTTGTTCTTGAATTGTCCCCCATTGTCAGTGATAATAGATGAGGGTATACCATATCTACAAATGATATAGTTCAATATAAACATAGCAATAGTCTTTCCATCAGCTACAGTCAAAGGAACTACTTCAACCTATTTGGTAAAGTAATCTGTAGTAGTGATGATGAATTTATGCCCTTTCAAAGAAGATGGGTGAATCTGCCCTACCAAGTCAAAGGCCCATTATTGAAATGGCCAAAAACTTATGAAAGGAATAATTTCTTTAGTAGGAGCATGGATCAAATTCCCATGATATTGGCATTGCTTACAAGTCTTGGCATATTGGACAACTTCTTTCTCCATGTCAGGCTAGTAGTAACTGACTCTAATAAGCTTACGAGCTAGCACCAGACCACTTGAATGAGACCCATAGATACCTTCATGTACCTCAGCTAATGCATGCTTGGACTCATTGAGTTCTAGACACCTAAGAAGAGTATCATCTAGTCCTCGTCTATACAAGTCATTTGCTATAATGACATACCGTGAAGCATTACGAATGAGGTGACATTTCTCATTCCGGATGTAGGTGTCGAGAATGATTTGGTCGTGAAGAGAGGAATAGATGTGGTGGTAGTGGGATGAGTCATGTCCAATGATAGAATAGATCATCCTAGATTCTAGCATATCATAGGCTAGGTAGCGTAAAGTCTCCACTAGGAATTCATCTCTGAAATCATTCTTTGGCATTTGTAACATTGAAGCAAGAGTGGCCATAGCGTCGGCTTCTTTATTGTCTGCCCTTGGAATTTGATGAAAGGAAATATGTGCAAATTACTATTTGAGATCATCCATCATTCTCTTGTAAGGTACTAGCTTGTCATCTTTTGTTTGATAGATATCATTAACTTGGTTGATGACTAACTGAGAGTCTCCAAAGACTTTGAGCTCATCCACACACCATTCAATGGCTATCTTCATACCATTAATGAGAGCTTCATATTCAACTATGTTGTTTGTGCAAGGAAACAACATTTTATAAGCTTTAGGCAGTGAGTATCTTTGAGGTGTTATAAACAAAATGCCTTCACCTAATCCTTGTTGAGTGAATGATCCATCAAAGAACATGCTCCAAGACTGATGCATAAGAAACATGATGGATTCATCTAGGAACTCAATGTTTAGAGGATGATGATCTTTCAGAGGAGCTTCCTCCAACTGATCAGTAATTTCTTTCCCTTTGATAGCTTTTCTTTCCACATATTCAATGTCAAATTTGCTCAAGATCATAACCCATTTAGCTAATCTACCCGTGAGGGTAGCCTTGCTCAGTAAATATTTCAGTGGATCAATTTTTGTAAATAGCTTTATAGTATGAGCAAGCATATAATGTCACAGCTTTTGTGATGCAAACACTACTGCCAAGCAAGCCTTTTCAATGACTGAGTAATTCATTTCATAAGATACCAATGTCCTGCTAATGTAGTAGATGGCCCTTTCTTTATTGTTATGATCTTCTTGAGCTAGGAGAGCCCCCAAAGATGTACTCATGACTGAAATATAAAGTATAAGTGGCTTCCCATTGATGGGAGGCATGAATATAGGTGGATTTTTAAGATACTATTTAATTTGAGTGAGCCCTCTATCACATCCCTCATTCCATTCATATGTCACACCCTTATGCAAAGTTTTAGTGAACGGTTGTGACTTGTCAACCAACTATGAAATGAAGCACCAGATTGATTGTAGCCTTCCTTGGAGACCTCTCATTTGACTAATATTTCTTGGTGGAGGCATTTCCATAATAGCTTGCACCTTTTATGGATCAACCTCTATACCCTTAGCTGAAATAATGTAACCCAAGAGTTTCCCAGAAGTGACACTGAATGCACATTTCTTGGGATTAAGTCTAAGACTCAACTATTCCATGTGGTCAAGAATGGGACCCAAGTCTACAAGATGAGTTCTTCACTACATACTTTTGGCTAAGGTATCATCCACATAATCCTCCATAGATTTATGCATCATATCATGGAAAACAGTAGTGCCTACTCTCTGATATGTAGCACCTGCATTCTTAAGCCCAAAGGGCATGACATTCCAACAAAAAGAACCCCAGGAACATGTGAAAGCAGTTTTTTCTTGATCCTCTAGTGCAATTTTTATTTGATTATAGCTAGAGAAGCCATCCATTAGTGAATACATCTCATAACCTATCGTCATGTCCACTATCATGTCAATATTCGATAATGGGAAGTCATCTTTTGGACATGCCTTATTGAGATCTCAGAAATCTGTACACACATGAATAGATTTATCATGTTTAGTGACTCAAACAATGTTTGAAATCCATTCGGCATAATCAATTGATCTTATGAAGCCAGCTTTGAGGAGTTTTTCTAGCTCTGCTTTAACCAAAAGTGCCACGTGAGGATGCATTTTTCGAAGCTTCTGCTTAATAGGCTTGACGCCCAGTGTAATGGACAGATGATGCATGATCAAATTGGGGTCTAATCCAAGCATATTAGAATATGTCCATGCGAATTTTATTTTCTTGCTCTGAAAGAAGCAAGTGAATTCTTCCTTTTCTTGTGCAGACAATGATTGTGCTAGATGAATGATTTGTGTAGTAGCCTCTATACCCAAATTCACTAGCTATGTTGGTTCTATCAATACTAATGACCTCTCTTGAAAGTGGCTCGAGAGCATATCAAGTATCTCATCCTTGGGCACCTTAGAGAGGTTTTCACCCATGGATACATCTTTTATTTTTAATATTTTTGGCTCTGATACTACCACAATGTGGTTTTCACCATCAGAGCTTCTATTTTTTCTTCTTTTAATTTTTTGACTAAGATACTTAATATCCCCCTCTATCATGCTGACACTGCATTTGTTGGTGAAGGACATTATAGGTTTAATAGCATGGGGGTAACAGGCTAGAGCATAATTATTCTAGAACATTAGGACTTCATTGGGTGAGTAAGGGGAGTTCCAATCTATCAAATTGGGATCTTTGAGGGAAAGAGGAGTAATGACTGGTTCAATGCCATTCACAGTATAACCATCAAAAGTGTGGACAAGTAAGTCAAGTCCTAGAGAAATCTCATCCAAAGGAGTGTTCAAATCCCTATGAGACCTAGCATCAAAAGTAGAGGATAAGTTAATACCAATAGTGTCTAATTCAAGATTTCTAACACTAGACCCTTCACCTATTTTGAGAGGGTTTTCAAATATATGCACCATGTCTATATCTTTATCCCAAGTAGCGTTAGACAAAGATTCAAATTCATACTCATGAGAGTTAGTACTTGATGTGGGAATTCCATTAGCACTAGTCGTACCCTTAGATTAATCTTCATCCTTTGTGGCATTAATAGCTTGCTAAAGTTCTTTCTCAAACCACTTTTGAAAGTGTAATGGTCCATATTCTCCACCCAAAAAGTGGGGATTATTAGGTAATGTGGCTTTCCATTGTTCATATGTAAACTAATGTATTGAAGAAGTCTCATTAGAATCACTATCTATTTCCACCATCTAGACAGGTATAACAGGCTCATCAGGCTCTACAAAGAACGTAGCAAGTTTAGGAGGAATAGAATATGGAAAAGTGTCCTCAGAGCTAGTCTCTGGATTTACTTTTAGGGTAGCATCTTCACACTCAAGCTTAGGTTCTGATTCAGGTTTAGGTTCAAGATCTGGCACAAAATTGTTTCTCCCTAGGTAAAAAATAATCTTTTTAAAGCCTAGACCAGAAGTGTCCTTTATGCAATGACTAGTAGCTTCAATGGGTTTCAGCAAGCCATTGTTATTCATTCCTATGGGACCACTTCCTTTGTAGCTGAAGTGCTTCATTATCTTGAAGCCTTCACTATATGGCTCTTGCTCTAAGTCTAGAGAAGTAGCATTTGTTTCAGATATTTCTTTTCCCTTATAGATCCAAGCCTTGATAGCTCTTTCCTCATCCTCATCTTCTAAAGGTGTAGAGACTCACACAAAGGTGCCATCATAAATAGTTTGAGGAGAATCATTAGAAGGCTTATTATTTTCAGATGGTCTCCCATAAGAGTGTAGAGATGGAGGAAGAGCTGCTAGTGATAGCACAGGCTCCATCTGATATCCTCCCATGCCAGTATTCTTAAGTTTTAGTGTCTATTCCATCTCTCTTAATTTAGCCTCATAGAACTCTGTAGAATCTCTATTAGCAGGAACACGACTGTCAGCTGACTCTATGAGCGTGTTGCAAGAATAATTAGTATTTGCAGATACTGTCACCTCAACTCCATGAAATGGGAACTTGATGCATTGGTGGTATGTAGATGGAATAGCCTGCATCTCATGTATCCATGGTCTACCTAGCAAGATATTGTATGTGAGAGGAATATCTAGGACTTGGAAGGTAACATCTCTCTCAATAGGACCAACACGGATAGGCAGCACAACTAAGCCTTGAGATTTGTGTACTTCTTCATCATAATATTTTATGGTAATCTTTTTTTGTGAGTCTACGCAATCCTCATCATAACCTAGCTGGGAAAGCAATTTGTCAGAATAGATATTGAGACCAGCACCATTATTTATAAGCATGTGATGGACATGCTTGGGCCCTATCATGACTTCTATGTGCAGGGGAGCATTATGCGGGTGACTCAAAGAGTGATCATCTTCTTCAGAGAAGGATAAATAATGTGGTGAGATTAAATGGCCCACCATAGATTGGAACTGATTGAGATCAAGATCTTTGGGAACATTTGCCTCAATGAGGGCTTTATCCAAAATCTCCCTATGGGCAGGTGAGATCTTCAACAACTCAAAAATGGTAATCTGAGCATTGGTTCATTGGAGCTGATCCAAGATGCTATAACTAGCAGTGTTAGGTGTAGGAACCGACTTCAAAACTTTGTTGGTAGGACCAGCAGTAGTCTTATCTATAGCTTGCTTAGGATCGGATTTAGGAGGATCTTTAGGAGGGTCAAGACCCTTCAAAACAACTCTTCCACGAGATCAAGTGAGAACATTAGCACAATCTTGAGGTTGTTCAAATTCAGATGAACAAGATGAGGAACTACACAAGATGAAAGGAGTCTTATATTTGGGAGTATTGCTACTTCCTCTAAAAGTGATCACATCGCAGTACTCAAACTCAATACATTCGATCATGTTAATGACATTATCATTAGAAGTGTAAGTATAATTAACCTTGGCATTACTATTCTTAGTTTTAGAAGACTCTCCTTTCTCACGAGGAGGGAAAGGATCCTTAAACATCTGATGATCTGAATTCTTGTTGTGATTGTCTACACCAATGTCATCATTATCAATTAGATCTTGAACCTTATGTTTCAACTAAAGACAAGTAGCAGTTTTATGACCAATGTTCTAGTGGTAGTCACAGTACACATTGTTGTTCCACTAGTGAGGTCATGGTTGTGGGTCATAAGGATGTTTCTCTAAAGGGGTAAGAATCTGATTATCCACAAGATTCTTAAAGACTACATCAAAAGGCTCTCCAAGAGGAGTGAATTCGCACTTGGCTCGAGAGGCCAAAGGTTTGTTCTGAGTGAATCTTGGAGTTTTCTTATTGTCTATTGTATTCTTTTCAATAGCTTTAGCCACTTGTATACTTGAAGTGAGATTAAAAATAGGCTTAGAAGGTTTTTTGGACACATTATCTACCACTCCATCATTCACCACATCTCTATTTTTATTGACAGCCTTTCCCTTATCCTTGTTTGTTGAGAAGTCTTGTTTATTGTCTTTATTCAAAGTTAGCTCTCCCTTCTTAACCATAAAGGCTTCTATTCTTATAGCTTACTTAATCATGTTGTCAAAGGTCAAAGGACCTTGTAGTTGCAATTGATACACAAAATCAGGAACAAGGTTGTCCAAAAAGATATCAAGTTTTTCAAATTCGGGTAACTTACGTGGATACTTCATGCAAAGTTATCTCCATCTTTGGAGAAAAGACAATAAAGGCTCTCTCTATCACTATTACAAGTTACACAAGTCATGAATGTTGACAGGGTGCTGAATGTTATGAGAATAATATTGGAGAAATAGATTAACAATTTCCTCAAAAGTCTTAATGCCAGGAAGCAATCGGCAAAACCATTCCATAGTAGGTCTGGCCAAGCTACGGGGAAAGAGTCTCATAAGATAAGTTTGATCATGCATAAAATCCATGGACAAGGCACCAAAATCTCTCAGATGATCTTGTGGATCCATGGTACCCATGTACTTGTCATATTTGGGCAACTCCACTCCTTTCGAGAAAGGAGGCATGCGAAGACTCTTATCAAATAGAAAAGGACATATGCTCTCCATTGTGAATTGTTGTGTGGACATATCCTTTTCTTTTGCAAGTTGGCTAATCTAATTTTGCATGTCTTGAATCATCTTTTGCAACTTGGCAGTTTCAGTCTCTTCCTCTTTAGCTACAAGCGTCTCAACTTGAAAGTTTGGGGGTAACTTGACCCATTGTTGAGCTAACTCAAGAAAGTACTCCTTTTCTTCTAAAAGGAGGATCTCCATCATTTTGATAAGGCTTTTGTTAGCTTTAGCAGCATCTATATCATGATGTGTGATCACATCATTCTCATTACCAAGGATCTCAGAGATACTAGGAATTTGATCTTGTTGCTGATCATCTTGGTTTTGATCAAACAGAGGAGGGCAATAGTGATATGATGTTCGATCACCTTGGACTTTGTTTCGAGATTGATCCACATTGTGAGACTAATTTTGGTCATGTTGGGATTGACCATGAGGTTTCTTATTATAATTTTGACCATGATATACGTTGCTATGAGATTGGTCCTGATCTTTACAATATTTGCCTTGCTGGAAGCCAAATGGATCTTCCATCTTTCTGCCGTAGGAGTGTGCAGTAATTGAGGACTCAGTAACATGATACACCCGATGTTGAAAGGGGATAGCTAAAGTAACTTTGGGTGCTCTAATAGGATCAAAAGAATCAACAGATTCACCCGAGTCACTATCTATAGCAGGATCAATAGATTCAATAATAGTAGTGTGAGGAAATGGTCTCCCAAAATTTTGAAACACTGAGTTGTCTTGGAAAAATGAATTGTCCTATTCTTGGAATGAGAAGCCTGGTCTCATTTCAAACAATGGATTAAAGCACTCTTGGAACACTAGAGGTAATGATTGAGAAGGACTATCTTTCAAAGTACCCAATGAAGAACTTGAGGATCTCTCACAAAGTTTAGATTTCACAACAGATTCAGGATGATCTATTCCTTGATCACAAGGTTTACTTCTATATTGACAAATATTCAAAATGGGAAAAGTCTTGCCACTTCAAGTTGTGATAGTCATAGATGAAGATGTGATGAGAGAAGACTCAGGATAAATGCTAGACTCTGTCTCTGAGATAATGAAAAGAAGATAAATGGCTAGAACAACCAAGATGCAAGATGGACCTGGTACAGATTGTCAAGAGAGTGGCTAGAACAACCGAGATAAGACTACTGCAACACAAGGTACCAAAGCATAGTGATATAAGGTAAACCAAAGAGAGACAACATGAGTCAAAGAAAAGATTGATTGATTCCTAACTTAAGACACCTGGTTTCTGACAAAGAACAATAGGAAAATAGAAAAACAAAAATCAGATAGAAAGCCGATCAGGAAAAAGTTTGACTAGTCAACGGGAATTTGGTCTCTATTTTAAAATCTTGGTACAGGTTCACGTGAGGAAGTACTAGGCCGCATGAGAAAACTCCAAGCTTCACACGAGAAAGTGAAAGCTCACGCTAGGAAGTACCTTGAAAAATGAAACTTCACATGGGAAATGTCCAAAGTCTGACAGTTCTGACACAGTTTTCAAAGTAAGGTTGAATTTTGAGGTACAGACTGAGTTGATGTTTGACAGAAAATCTAGTTTCTAGACAAGTTTGCAGAGTAGTTTAATCAACTATCTCATTTTAGGATTTCAAGCATTCGTTTACAAACATAGAGGTTTAGATCAAACATTTTGTGAAACAAGAAGTAGTCATTAACAGACCTATCCTGATGTAGGGGCATCCAAGGTTTAGACTAGGGAATTCTTTGTCCTCGATGAAACTACATGAGGTGTTTGTGTTTGGCTGGTGTTACTTGGTTGCAACCTTAACCGATGGTCTCAATTAAGGAAGGAAGCTTGGTCATTAAAGGAACTCGGTACTCTCTGATGCTCGGTGAAAGTTTTACTCAGCGATGCTTAGGATGCTCGGTCGACATAGTGCTCGGTGATGCCTGACATGCTCAGTAAATTCTCTGGTGCTTGGTAGTTTATCTATTGCTCAGTAGTCCTGTTTTACTGATGGGAGTTCTTTGTGATTTGTTGGGCTGACTTGGTGTAATAATTGTTGGTAGGTTTTGTTGGATTCTCCTATGTGGATCTTGAGGCTGACATGTTGTATTAAATGTTTGTAAGGCTATTTGAGAGCTGACCATTATTTACATTTAATAATTTGTGTAGTAGAAGTCGACGGGCTTAGGAATTATTTGTTAGGGATTTGTATTTAAAGGGATGTTTGGGCAGTGGTTTAGACATTTGGAGGTAGAGCGAAAAGGAGCAGATCGATGGCAAAGTAACCAATCTAGAGAATCTAGAGTTGGTGAAGTCGTGGAAGGATCTTTGTTGATCTTGTAGATCAGATTGCTAGTCTGATAGTTTGTAATTGCAAAGCTCAAGACCGAGGAGATTGCTTGGTGGCTTTGTGAAGCACAAGTTTAGATCTACCTTAGGGTTTCCATCAGTGTCTGATTTGTCTTAGAACTGAACTGGTTGTTGTTTATTGTAAGCTGAATCTTGTAATCTTGCAGAATTACTCTTTGTTTGTAATTGGCCCTAACCTGGAAGGCCTTACAACCAGACATATAAATATAAAATTGGATTTAAGATTTAGATCTTTTTGTGTGCTTTTGCATTGTGTTCATTTGCAGCCAATTTGGACAATCCTTAACTGGATCCTCTAACTTGCACTGCATCAGGTGGTATCAGAGCCAAGTTGATCTTAAGTGTGCAAATTGATCTCTACATCGAGATAGTTTGCACCAGGACCCTATTGGTGATTTATTTCTTTTGGTTTTCAAAGATCTTGAAGGATGCCTCCAAGAAGATTGGACCCTAGAGCAATTGCAGATCTTTGTGATGCTGTGGAATCAAAGATTGCTGAAAAAGTGAAATTAGATTTTAGATCTGAGATGGAGATGATGAAGAGTGACATGATTTTTGAGATTGTAAGAATTGTGGCTAGTGTACCTCAAAATGTTGGTACTGAAGATGGCTATGAATAATTTGTTGAAGACTTTGAAACTGCTAGATCTAGTGGTGATAACCAGAGAGACAAATCTGGTGAAGACATAACTAATCAGTTGCCTAGATATGGGGCTCGGTTGAATAGTAGTTACCAGATGGAAGTCTCTAATTTCTTTGGTACTCTGAAGCCTGAGGACTTGATTGACTGGATCGATGAATTGGAGGATTTCTTTGAGCTAGAATAAATTGAAGATCCTCTTAGGGTAAGATTGGCATAGACAAAGTTGAAAGGCCATGCTGCTCTTTGGTGTAAGGAACTGCAAAGAGAAAGAGAGTATGAAGGGGAAATGAAGATCAATCACTGGAGGTTGATGGTGACAAAGTTGAAAGCTAAGTTCATACCTGCTGACTTTGAGCTTGACTTGTTTAAGAAGTTGCAAAATCTAAAACAAAAGGATCTGACTCTTGAAGATTATATCGAGGAGTTCTACAAACTTACTATTTGGTCTGGACACCAGGAGCTTGGTAAGGAAAAGGTAGCTCGGTATGTGAATGGGTTGAAATTAAATATTTAGGATGAGCTTGGAATGCTAAGGATTGAATCAATTGAGGATGCTTATCAGTATGCACTAAAGGTAGAAGATAAGTTGAAGAGGAAATAGAACGGTAACCCCCGAGGAAAGGAGAAGGTTGATCACTCAGTGAAGGATAAACCGACGAATGTAGAAGATGAACCGAAACCTCTAGAACCAAAGAAGAAGATAGTGAAGGTTATCTCTAAAGGTACTTGTTACAACTGTGGAGGTGAAGGCCATCATTCTTTTGAGTGTACTCAACAAAAGAAGACTGGTGACTAACAAACAGCTATGGTAAATGAAGAAGTACAAAATGAACCTGAATCAGAGAGATTGCTGCTTTGGTGAACATTGCTTAGTACAAAGGAGGAACCTTGTCAGAGGAGAAACTTGATTAGGACCCAATGCAAGATTGAAGGTAAACTCTATAATGTTATTGTGGATGGTGGTAGTACTGACAACCTTGTTGCTGAGGACTTGGTTTGAATAGAATGAAACACCCACATCCCTATAGGATTGGATGGTTGCAAGATGATCATGCTATGGAAGTTAGAGAACAATGCTTCATTGATGTTCAGATTGGCCAGTATAAGAATCTTGTGTTGTGTGACATTATAGAGATGGATAGTTGTGATATATTGCTCGATAGACCTTGGCAATATGATTACAGAGCTATGTATGACTATGTCAGAAATGTGTTTACTATTGAGAAGAATGATAGGAAGTTTTCACTGATGCCTTTGATGGATACAATGCTCGGTAAGTGAAGTTTGAGTATCGATACCCAAGTTGAGTTGGCAGATCCTAAGAAAATGAATGATCTATTTTTGAAACTGACCCATGCATTGTCCAGAAAAGACTTGAAGAGATAGAGAAAGCAGAAGTGGAAGAGTATACAAGCAGAAAAGGTGGGAGACATGCATGTGAAGAACTAGTTTGGGGTTTATGTGTTGAAACCTGGAAGATGTTCCTCTCACATATGAACATCTTTTGGAACCTGGGGTGTCTGATGTAGGGGCATCCAAGGTTTAGAGTGGGGAATTCTTTGCCCTCAATGAAACTGCATAAGGTGTTTGTGTTTGGCTGGTGTTACTCGGTTGTAGCTTTAACCGATGGTCTCAGTTAAGGAAGGAAGCTCGGTCATTAAAGGAACTTGGTACTCTCTAATGCTTGGTGAAAGTGTTACTAAGTGATGCTTAGGATGCTCAGTCAACATAGCAATTGGTGATGCCTGGCATGCTCGATAAATTCTCTGGTGCTTGGTAGTTTATCTATTGCTCGGTAGTCCTAGTTTACTAATGGGAGTTCTTTGCGACTTGGTGTAATAATTTTTGGTAGGTTTTGTTGGATTCTGCTATGTGGATCTTGAGGCCGACATGTTGTATTAAATGTTTGTAAGGCTATTTGAGAGCCGACCATTATTTTCATTTAATAATTGTTGTAGTAGAAGCTGACGGGCTTAGGAATTATTTGTTAGGGATTTATATTTAAAGGGATGTTTGGGAAATGGTTTAGAGATCTAGAGGTAGAGTGAAGAGGAGTAGATTGATGGCAAAGTAACCAATCTAGAGAAGCTAGAGTTGGTGAAGTCATGGAAGGATATTTGTTGATCTTGTAGATCAAATTGCTAGTCTGATAGTTTGTAATTGCAGAGCTTGGGACCGAGGAGATTTCTTGGTGGCTTTGTGAAGCACAAGTTTAGATCTACCTTAGGGTTTCCATCAGTGTCTGATTTGTCTCATAATTGAACTGGTTGTTGTTGATTGTAAGTTGAATCGTGTAATCTTGCAGAATTACTCTTTGTTTGTAATTGGCCCTAACCTGAAAGGCCTTACAGCTGAAAGATCTTGTTGTGTACTTTTGCATTGTGTTCATTTGCAGCCAGTTTGGATGATCCTTAACTAGATCCTCCAGCCTACACTACATCATACCAAGGACAAGGCAACTTGATAGTATCAAGGGAGTCTTTGTTTGATAATGATTGGACAATTTTTAAGACTCAATAAAAAAAACATAGCTATCCCTATCAAAAAAATGGTGAGAAGACAAAACCTTTTCCCAATTGCTTATGTGCATATGTGCACCTCACATACCCGTGTCACCCCCTAGAGGGCACCCATGTTTTTGGTGTTTCGAAGGACTCGATGGTGTACATTCAAAGGTTACCATTGTAGCAAGGGTCAATGTCACAACCACCTTCAAGCATCTAAGTGTATGCCTATGATGGGAATCTATGGGAGAGATTCTTCCCCCTCCATGCGCAAAGATTATGCCCCCTTTTGAAGGTGAACCAGGTAGGCAACTAGCTAAGGAAAGTTTTTAATAGGCTTCTATCCATGCTAACCTTCAATGCCCCCAATACAAGGTTGAGGCATCATAGCCACACCAACACTTGAAAGTCGTACACCCCCGCAAGTAGGGCTAGGAGTGGTGCCGCTCAGTACAATAAAAAAGGCCTTCTCATGATGATAGTCAAAATCATGAAGAGGAAGTTAACATGGCTTTGGAGTCTTTAGAATCAACAAATCATTCTTTATTAAATTGAGGCAGAATCACTGGCAAAAGGTGTGTACTCACTTGGGTCATTCCCAAAGGTTCAACTTCTGGCAGGCCCTCTAAAGGTGACTCAGGACTTGGTTCAACTTTGGGGTTCTGATTTTCTTGTTCTCCCAAAGGGAGAAGAGCATACTTATCTATCCTATTTCCTTACCCAAACATGCATAACATATTCATCACTGAGTTAGTTTCACTCCACCAAATCCACCAATTTTTGGGTTTCTATTTCTCTTAATGAGAGAAGAGCATAATCCCCTGACTAGTGAAAGTGCTAAAGATTTACCAACTTTCCCCACTTCCCCAAGAATTTTTCATATTAGTAAGATCATTAGGTTTTCAGGTTCATTCATGGTCATCACCTCCATGTAATGTAGATCCAAATCCCCTACTCACTATCAAAATTCTCAAGAAATTTTAACGGAGCCCTATTTAGACTATGTGAATGAAAGCAAGAAAAAAACACAACATTTTAGCAAGTCTTCGACTATCATCTTTCAATCAAACCATCAGTACATTTTTATATTCTTTGTTAGACATCCTACAGAAAACTGTTATGTTGTAGAAAAAAAATAGAGAAATGATAAACAACAGCAAAACCAGATGTCAAAAAAAAACAACAGGAAACTACAGAATCTGGAAATTTTAATTGTCTAATAGAGTAACTTCACGTGAGGAAGTATGGCACAGAGTGTGAGAAAGTACCAAGACCTATGCAAGAGAGTACAATTTCATGCAAGAGAGTGCTACAAGGAGAAAAACTTCATGCAGTACACTCTGGATTATAGCACAAGAATCTGTACATAGAGAATTATAGAGGTACGACAGATTGCAGAATTCAAAAAAAGTTTAAAAATCAATGAGGCCAGAAATCAGATTTTCTACCCCATGGTGGGTGCCAAAATGTATGAGGGTGTCAAATGTGGGCCTCTAATCCAACCACACATGCAACATGGTCATTACTCACATGATCGAATTATGAGAGAGAGTATGAATTACTCAATTCTAAATTCATGGTGATGTGACTTGTTGCCTCCTATGTAGATGAGGTGTTTAATTGCTCTCAGATTGGAGAGCCAACAACCATTAGACCAGTACTACAATGGAGGATTTGAAAGCTATAAAGGTAAGCAAACTGAAATTAGACTAGAATGAGTGCAATTTAATCTAAAATACTTTGAAGGAAATATGATATTAATCTAAATAGCTTGAAAGAAAGATGATATCAGTCTAATAGTAATAAGAAAATTAATCTATAATGAGAATGTAATTAACATTAAAATGAGATACTAAGCTAATTATGCAATGAAAAAGCTTGGAAAATGTAAATAATTGAGACTAAAATTCGTTATAGTAAGGATTCTCTCACAATTGCCTTTTCTTCGAAAGAAGAATGAGGTTCATTAAATAGACAAGCTAGGGGAGAGAATGAAGAGGTTCTTGATTTGAAAATCCTGACTCTTCATTCCCAATTGAGAAAAAAGCCTTGAATTTCTTAATTAAAAGAATGGAAATTGCCACATAAGGGTGACCATTCCAATAATTTGAATTATTAATTCAAATAAAGGTGTCCATTCAAATAACAAGTAATATTAATTCCTTTTTATGTATTTTAGCCAAATGGGGTGGGTTTAATTTAATTTAAAGCACTTAGGAATTTAGAATTAATTTAATTTATCATAGGGATAATTTAGCTAATAAAAGTCAAAGACTTTAGGAATTAATTTTAATATTTGATTAATGCAATTTAGGGTTTTAGCACTAGACATCAAGTCAAATTAAGTCAGGTAGGAGAGAGAAAATTGCCTAGCAAAGTAGGACTTTGATGATGCAAAAATTTAAGAAATGCACCAAAATTGATTGAAATTAATAGGTGCCAATTTTGGGGTATTACAGCATCGATCTCCTTGATGTTCTAATTTAGTATATCTAGAGAGGGCACAAGAGCATTCCTGAGCTGTGTCTACCTTTCCCTTATCTTAGACATCTCTTTCTCAGTCTTTTCTATCTTGTCTATTTTCCCTTGGTATACATTGTTGCACATGTTCAGATCAGTGGAGGAGTCTTCTACTGATTTCCTTACATTGTCAATCATTGTTTTTGCCTCTTGGATTCTCTTGCAGTGATCAATAGTTAGCTTATCTTGATTCATATAATCTACAATGATCTTCCTTCCCTTTGCAGAAAACTCCTTCAAACATGTTTGACCAACCTTTAATGAGCTTAGGTCAAGTGAAAAGTTACTAACCAGTTCACTCAATATCTTTTTTATGTATTTCTCTTCTTCTACTTGAGATGAAGATTCTTCCAAGCTAGAGAAGTTAGTCTTGAAGGTTGTAAGGATGGTGCTAACATCATCAACTGTATAGACCTTAGACACTTTCTTGTCTAAAGGTAATAGGCTATTCAAAATGTTGACTAATTCAACAAACAAAGGGTTCCTCATTACCTATTTATTTTTTTCTTTTTCCATAGCTAAGACATTGATCTTGATCAAGTCTTCTTCTCCCCAAGAATCCAAACTAGTGGTGTCTGGTGTCAAACTTGATAATAATGATGATGAGGGTAAGGGAGTGATAGAAGTGTTGTCTATCACTTCTTGCTTTACTCTAATTTTGATTTCAATAGATGGTTCATTTGTTGGCTCACTTATTTTCACCTCTTCTTCTCCTTTCTCCTCTTCTACCTTTTCTTCCTCTTTTTATGTCTCCTTCTCTTCATCTTCACTTGTTAGATCTTCTATTAGTACTTCTTCTTATACCTTGGGTGAATTTTCACTACATAGAGTTTCAACCTCTTGTGTGCTCACAAAGGCTTCCTTGAACTTATCCAAGTCAGTGTCTGTGGCCGCCATTGCAATTTCTACATTATCAATAATGATAGTGTTGTCTTTTTGTGTCTCATTCATGGGCACGGACTTTACTACCTCTATATGTGTTTTCACTGTGGGTGTTGATTCCTGAGGACCTATAACTTGTACATTTGTGGTCTCTGACTCAGCTTCCTTTGAGGGTACTTGAGTTGTGGGCGTAGAAGGTGGATACATGTGCCTGTTTAGAAAAACTTTCTCAAAGGCTTTCTCTGTCTCTTTGGCTATCAACTCAAATTTCTTGTCCATTATATGTAGTGTTCTTAGCTTTGTTCTTAGATGCAGTTTTACTAGATCTAACAATAGTGTTTTCTCCTCTAAGGAACACACTGATAGGATTTCATCTAGAATCTTTTCTCTTATTCTAAGATCTTCTTCAATAGTCAGTTTCTTCAAGGATTCCAAGATATTCCAAACACTGTCTGGGATGACTGTCTTAAGTTCCAAGACTGTCTTCTTGAACTTAATCATATGTTTTATGATCATGCCATGAATATCTGATTTATCAATTTCACTGTACATCTCATAATACTTTCCTATCTGATCTAATCTGCCTTCATCAACAATCCTTGTTCTCAAGACTTGAAGAATAGGTCTGAAACCTACCTCTGGAGGTGCTTGAGCATTTTTCTTACTTTTGGTTTCCTACAAGGATGCGTGACTTGTGCTGGTTTCTTGATTTCTCTTGGCCATTTCCTTATACGCAGGAGGTGATCTTAGATCAATTGTCACTTTGGGCACATGAGAGATGACATATGTTTTGCCCTGTTTATCCTTTGGATCATCTATCTTTTCAATCTTGATCTTCTTCAACTTAGGCTCATCTTCCTTAGCTTCTACCTCAAATGCACTCTCAATCTCCAAAGAAATCTTTTCTTCTCTTACTTTGTCAAGATCTTCCTGAGTTACTCCATGAATTATGAGTATCTCAAAAGTAATCTTTGATGCTTTCCTTTTTGTTGCTGCACTGTTAAGAACTGCATCAACTTCTCTTGTCTTCTCTTCATAAGTCCCCCATCTAGGTTCATTAGGGTCCTTAGGCACTGATAGTAGCACTTGTACATAGGCTTCCAAGATTGGTTCCTCAACTTCATACCCAAGTGGATGCATCCACTTTGTTCTTGGCTCAACTACTTCCATACAAGTTATATCAGTTTCTACCATAAAGCAAATGTTGTCCTTGTATTTCTCAAAAATACTCTTCGATATCCTATACCTCATCTGCATTCTAATCCTGAATGTCTTTAATTCCAACACCATGTAGTCCTTACATGTACTCTCAGTAGATGCCTTAAGAGATATTTGTGGCATTGTAGGTAAACTCTTGTCTAGATACAAATTTGAGATCTTGCCAAGTATGTGGAAGTACATGTAGATAATCAAATACCCAACCTTGAATATTTTGGTCTTATCATGCTTGATAGCTCTAATATTATCTCTCAATTATCCATGCAAGATCTCACATAGATTGAACTCACCATTTTCTCTTACAATTCTAATTGCTGCAAGAATAGTGGTCATGGACACATTATTCACCCTGTTGGTGTGTTGAAACCTATAACCAAGTATCATAGACATCAATTTGATGTCTTTCTCCTTTATAGGCTCAATTTTCATTCCACACCTATCACTTCTTGACTTACATGCTTGTTGAACTAGTTGTCTTACATCCTTACCCACTAGAAGAATGACGCATGTCCTTGAAAGGATTGTCATTTCATGAATAAGGTCTCCTGTGATTCTCACTGGTACTTCACCTATCCAAAATAGGTCATCATGAATCCTTTTGAGAAATATCTTTATCCATTCATACTCATAAAACTCATATGATGTAGCATATTCAACTATGGGATGGTTTTCTAGTTGTGTGAACTCATCTAGGAAGGTTTTGTTTGGTTTTATCATAGTTTCAATGTGCGCTCTTATCATGTCAAGTCCTACTAGTTCATTCTTACAATAAATGTATGCATGGATGTCTTCAACATGCATTACACCCATAGGGGTTCTGGAGAATGCACCTTCTAAGTCATCTAGGGTAGACTTAAAGGGATGCCTCTTGAAAAAATATATTTTCCTCTCCACAACATCAAACACAACAGGTGTAGTAATAACTTGTTTATCACTTCAAATAGGTTTCCAAGAACTTCTAAATTGTCATGATGGATTAGGGCTTCATAATTGATCAAACACACTCTTTCACTAGTGAAACAAGCTTCAATACTTAACAATCAACTACTATGGCTTTTTTGATCTCCAATCACTCTAGTTCAAATGCAATGAGTGATCCGCAAGTCTCTATGTACTTTAAAGTGAAAATTTTTCCATTAATGTTTGCCGCGTAAACTAGACTTTTACTGAGAATTTCAAACATTCATTTTGTAGTCAATCACATAGTGTGTTCTTGCACATAGCATCACATAACCACCAAAAGGTTAAATCCAAAGGCGCATACTCTAAGAGTGAGTATACTAGTCATGCAGGGGTCTAGAGCTAAATTAGCTCCCCCTATGACCCCGAGGGTCATTCATCCAAATGTAGAGGGTGGATCCACTGTGGATGCATCCAATACATACTCATCAACCTTATCCTTCTTTTCTTCTAACCAAATCAAGCTCACATCTTCTGAAGCTTTCACAAACTTGACTTCTCCTTCGATATCTAATATTGATTCTTCTAGTTTTTTAGGGCTTTCCTGACTTTGCGTTCTTGATCTAAAAAACTTTGTGATGTGTCCAGCTTTGTTACATGAGTGACAAATTATTGGAGGCCTTAAATTCCTTAGCGCATTGATATGGGTTACCATTTTACATTATCTAGCTAAGTAACCATTATAATTACATATCTGACATGTAATACTCTGAGAACTTTTTGCATTTGCTTGATTCTGATTTATCTGATTATGATGAGTCTTGTTCTTCTAACTTGTTCTAAAATTCATAGCTCTATGACCAAATTTATTACATGAATAACAATAACCATTGAAAGGTCTTACCTCTTTACAATTCCTTTATATATGTCCATTCTTGTTACATGCATAACAAGTTCGGTCCACTGGCTTGCACTCATCTTTAGCTGGTTCAGTAGTGTCTTTAGTCTGATTTTTAGTCTTCTTGGCATCAGTGGTGTCTTCTAGTTCTTTTATTCTTTCTTGCATGTTGTCAATCTGATTTTGTGCTTCATTGAATCTAATGCCATTAGTATTATAACTAAGATTAAATCAAATCCTTTCTTGTGTATAATTTATCAATGTGATTCTTTGCTTCAATTAACTTAGATTCTATCTTTTCTTTATTGTTTCTTAGCTCTAAGGTTTCCATGTTTTCTTGTCTCAATTCTTCATTTAGTTGAAGGTTCTCTTTCATCTATTCATCATAAAATTCTTGATTGTTAGTTAGCTTTTCATCTAACTCTTCAATCTAATCTGATAAAGATGTGTTCTCATTCAGCTTCTTAACCATTTTTTGCAAATCATTGTTTGTACAATCCTTCAAATTTTATCTCAGTTTCTTGATGAATACTTGTGCGCTACTAAATTTCAATTTTAGTTCTTCAACTTATTTCTCAGATCTATCGACGTCGTCAAGAGCGGCCATAAGATTCTTCTTCAGATGTTTTGCTTCTTTTGAACCCATTGATCTCCTCAAGTGGTTAAATTTATCTTCAGAGGACCAGAGCTCTGATACCAATTGTTAGGAATGGGAACAATGAGGGGGGTGGGGTGAATCAGTGTTCACTATATTTAATCTTTTTACTTTACTCTTGAAACTTAACTTGAGTGCTTAAGTACTGAATTGAACATCAACATAAACAAGATACATAAACACAACACATAACACCAATATGGTTACGGGGAAACCCAAATAGGTAAAAACCCTGGTGGGAATTGACACCCACTAATAACTACACTAGTGTCTTGTGATCCTTGTTAGAAGATCTACAACCCTATTAGGAGTTGTTCTTTACAATGCTTTTAGTACAGTGACCTTGTCAAGGGTCAGACCCTATTAGGAGTCTTTTACAATAACCCTGTTAGGGGTGGGAATACACTATCCTAGAGCTCATTGCTCAAGTGCTGAAGGCTACAACCTTCTGATCTTAGATACACACTATATATGTTGGATGAACTTGTGTTGTGGCACTGCTTGTTTGATCAGTTACTTTGATGTGTTGATGCTTTGACCTCTTGCAAAGCTCTAATACATTCTTACTACTCTTCGTACACTTTTTCTCTACTTCTCTTATCTCTATCTCAACTACCATACTGTATTACAAAGCTACATCTAATATTTATATGCGCTTAACAAAACAATTAACTAGGTCAGCCTATAATCAATTACAAACAACACTTCCAAGTGAATTGGCTCAAGCATGTTTACAAACAAACATAATTACATGTCTACAACTTAATTACGATAGGTGCATAGCCTTTACAAAATAATAATGTCATCACTAATCAAATTACCAATAGTCAGCTACATACTCTGTTCTATTCTGGCATTCATTGTCTATGCTACTTCAACTATCTATATCTTCTAATCATGCGCTCTTAGACTTAGCATGAATACACTTTTACCAACTTATCTTATAGGGCGCATACCATAACTCTATCATACACATGTGCGCTAATGCTCTGATCTACTGCTGCTCTGTTAACTATCCAATCTTCTATACTTCACCAAATTATGATCTTCTGATAATGTACGGTGACTCCAAAACACTATATAACTTTGTTGCCATAATGACAACACTAAATCTAGTCATATACAACAGTGTAGTCAACTTTCTAACAAGGATGAGATATGAATGGAAGTTAAAGGAGTTGGATGCAGTAGAGGAAGGAATGGTTGAATGGGTATATTTATTGGGTAATTTATATCAAGGGACAAAGCTCATGAGAAATGTAAGAGAAATAGTAATAGTGAAGGCTAAACTACAAGTAACAATAGTGCTCATAGGATTTGTGAAATTGGGGATATCATCAAAAGGAGATGGTTGGAAGGATTCACATCATTAAATAACAAGTCAATAAGAACCCAATATCATGTAAAATATAAGTTTCATAAGGATTTACCTCCACTATTATATAAAAGATACTTACTATTTGATGAGGACATTTTTCTTGAGTAAATGCATCAAATCAGGTTTTCTTGATAAGTGAAAAAAAAATTGCTTAACCAAATGAGCCACATGTTAATTCTTATGGACCATCAAAGTTGTTCTTAACATAGGTTTCTACATTGTTAAAATATACTAGATTAGGATTTAAGCAACCTCTCCTCCTCAATGGAAGATCGGAATAATAAGTAGCTTATGCAATAAATATTGCATTAAGATAAGGAATGTACGAAAGACTAAGGTCATATAAATCAATGGTATATTAGATCTAAAGAGTGAAACCATAATTAATTATCAAAGGGAATGTTAGATATGTAATAATTAAGGGCATAATAAATCACAAACCTTTTGCATAAAATATAACAAGAAAGAACAATGATCAAGAACACAAAACCTTAGTAACTATTGACAAATAATATAGCTATATAAAATTTATAGATCTAAGCCCCTAAAATAAATTAAGGTATGAGCCCTAAGGTCAAATATTAATGGTTGTAAGATTGGACACATTAACTATGGGTAAGTGCACCAAGATGGTGAGCAAAAGGGGGGTATAAGTGGCTACTTTTTTCTAAAATCAAGGAAACCTAAACTTCACAGAGAGATTTGAGGGCCATGTACTCAAAACTAGGAGTTGGGTAAAGAATAAGAATTGTAGTACTCTGAATATAGTTTCTAAACTATTAAAAAATTTCAAACGTGGATAATATTAAGAGGGTCAATCCTCTCACGCACAAAAAATTATTCCTAATTTTTTCATAAAAATATAACATAGTTGTTTCCATGCACTTCACAAACTATATAGTTAGATTTAGTATTTTGAAAAACCCTTTCGTAGGATGATAGGTAAGAGTTATATATAGAATTTTCCTATTCTTTTGTAATTTTCTATTGATTATTTTTTTTTTTATGATTTTTTGAAGTGACTGCATCCTGAGAATTTGGTACATGTTTGTGTGCTAGGCATAACTTGCATCAAAATAATCCAAATTGAATTTTTTAAAAAAAATTGTATAGAATCTAGTGTAGAACAGTAATATATAATTTGTTTTGAATTTGGTCAAGTAGATCAAAAGTTGTTAAAAAATGGTACACATATGTCTGTGAGGATTGTGAAGACACTAGTAAAGAAAATTAAAGTTTACTATGCTAATTTTGTCCAAAAATAGAAAAATTTATATGCTTAGAAAGCTTAGAAGATGTGTGAGATGATGGTAGTAATTTTAGAGATACCCACTTGATCATTTGTAAAGTTGATGACGACGAAGTCTAGAAATCATGTTGAAAGAAGAAAAAATGTGTAAATTGACAAAATTGGAGGGAAAATGGGCTTGCAAGCCTTAGGGTCATATTCCAAACCTTTTACCAAGCCATAACCCGTATGGGTTATGTTTTACAAAACAACCCACTCTAGTTTTGAAAAGAAAAAATCATAATTTCAAATTCTACATAACTCATATGGGTTATGGAGACATAAAGCAATATTTTTAGTTTCACATAACCTGTACAGGTTATGAAGATATTGAAAAAATTGCTTGTAAATGTGAAATACAATACAAATTTGTATATATTTACATATATGATATGTTTCTATGTAGGTATACATGCATATCTATAATTATATATACATATATTTATATAGATATATGTATATATATCTATATACATGCATGAATATCTCTCTCTCTCTCTCTCTCTCTCTATTTTTATTTTTATATAACTCGTATGGATTATGAGAAATTGTGAACATTTTCACAAGTTTACATAACCCATTCGGGTTAGGAGAAATTGTGAACATTTTCATTACTTTACATAACCTGTATGGGTTATGATGAATTCTTTATATTTGAATCCCAATAGCCTAAAAACTAGTAGTACAAGTTGTTTGAAAGCCCCACTATTATTGCACATGATTTTATGGGACATTAACAATCAAGTTTTGTTTATTTTATTGTCATTATTTCTTTGAAATGATTGATTTGTCTTCTTTTTTGGATTCTTTTTTAAGTTATTTTATCATGGATACTTTATATTATAATAAAATGATGCTCATTTTTTGTTTTTATGCTATTTGATTGTCTATTGTCCTCATGATGTTATATCTAGGACAATCAATATCAACAATGGGAAAGAACAAGAGAGGAACAATTGAACAACAGGAGGTAGCCAAGGAAAGACAAAGGGAGTGTATGAGGAGATTACATGAAGGTACATCATCTAATACACCTAATGAAAATGATGAAAATTCAACAATTCAAATTGATATGATGAATGTACCAAATGAAAATGATCAACATACACCAATTCAAATGCATGAGATGAATCTGTTAGGAATGGGAACACTGAGAGGGGGGGTGAATCAGTGTTCATTGAACTTTAACTTTTCTCTTTAATCTTTATGCTTAACTTAAATGCTTAAGTACCGAATTAAACATTCACATAAAACATGAAACATAAGAATAACACATGACACCAATATGGTTATGGGGAAACCCAAATAGGTAAAAACCTCGGTGGGAACTGACACCCACTAATATTCTGCACTAGTATTTTGTGATCCTTTCTAGAAGATCCTTTACCCTGTTAGGAGTAGCTTTACAATGCTTTTAGTATAGTAGACCTAGTTAAGGGTCAGACCCTGTTAGGAGTCTTTTACAATGATGCTTTTTAGGGGAGAGGACTCACTAGCCTAGAGCTCACTGCTCAAATGATGAAGGCTACAACCTCCTGCTATCCGATAAACACTATATCTAGTGGGCAAACTATCACTGTGACACTTCTTGTCAGATCAGTTCCTTTGGTGCGCTCATGATTTGACCTATTACAAAGCTCTAACATATCATATGCTAACTTTTCATACCTCTTCTCTACTTATCACAACTCTATCACAACTTCCATGCTTATTACAATGGGCACATCTTATATTTATACGCTCGTACAAATAAAACAATTAGGTCAGCCCTATAACTAACTACAGACAACGCTTCCAAGTAAATTGGCTTAAGCGTGCTTAAAATTATACATGTACATATGTCAGAAATGTAAATACAATGGGCGCATAGCCTCTACAATGTTACATTATAATCACAAAACAAAATAGTCACTATTGGCTCCATGCTCTATTCACTGCTGGCACACACTGGCTATGCAACTTCAACTGACTGTAACTTTCACATCTTTGTAGATCTACTTATGCGCTCTTAGACTAAGCATAAGTATAGTTTGAAAATATTAACTTCTAGGGCACACACCATAATTCATCCATACACACATCCGTTGGTGCTCTAAGACTTTGGTACTCTGTTAACTATCCAGTCTTCAACACTTAACTAATTTCTGATCTTTACACTTAGTGCGCTGACTCCAAACTGCTATATGAATTTTTTTCCATAATGAAAACACTATATCTAGTCATATACTTCAGTATAGAAAAATTTCCAACAATTTCCCCCTTTGTCATTGATGGCAACAAAGGAATATGGCCAAGTTTCTAACTCTCCCTTTATACAAAACTTTTTGTCTTCTATACATAAACTTATATCTCCCTATACATCTTATATACTCCATATTATATTTCCCATATTCTATACAACTCCCCCTTTGACATTAATGACAAAGGTGCATCAAAAAATTTTAATTATACATACTCACTGAGTGAAAATATCTGGATATGCAATCTTTAGTTTCTGAATCTCCTTCTTCCAAAAAGTTATTAAGGAGTTGACTATCTGTAGATGGGCGCATAGTGCATATTGAAGATTCTCCATCTTCTCTAATTCTAAGCTCAAACCTTGATCATAGGTTACCATGGTCACATCAATCTTCTTTATGTTTTGACTGAGAATTTCTAAGGAAGGCACAAGAGCATTCCTCAATTGAGTCTGTTTGCAACTTATCTTCTCCATTTCTTTCTCTTCTTCTCAATTATGTCTAGCTGACCTTGATAGACATTGCTACACATGTTCACATCAGTAGATGTGTCTAATACTGAATTCTTTACTTTCTCAATCATTGCCTCTTCATCTTTTATTTTCTTAAGATGGGCATCAGATATCTGATCCCGATTCATGGATTCTACAATAATTTTTCTTCCTTGATCTGCAAACTCCTTCAATGATGCTTGACCAGACTTAAGAGAGTTCAAGTCTATTATAAAATTACTCATCAACTCATTGAGTCTCTTCTTTAGGTACTTCTCCTTAGCCATTATGGCCACAAATTTTTCTAGGCTAGAAAAATTCACCTTGAACTATGAGATGACTATGCTCACATCATCAACCAAATGTACCTTTACTACTTTCTTGTCCTCTGGCAAAAACCTATTCAAAATATTTACTGATTCTACCAAGAGAGGATTCCTCATTACTTGCTTCTCCTTAGCCCTCTCCATAGCAAGGACATTGAACTTAATCAGGTCTTCTTCCTTCCAAGAATCCAAACTGATTGTGTCAGGTGTCAAACTTGATAACAATGCAGAGGAAGGGGTGATGGGAGTGCTCATAACTTCTTGTTTCACCTATTCAACAGAGGTTTCATCTTCACTTTCCTTTTCTCTTTCTTTCTTCTTTTGTTCATCAGATACATATTCTATGATTACTTCTTCTTGTTGAGTAGGAGGAGTACTACTGCATAAGATCTCTGATTCTTGTGTACTAACAAAAGCCTCCTCAAACTTGTCCAATTCTATGTCAGTGGCTACCATGGCTAGCTCCACATTATCAATGATGAATGTGTTGTCCTTGAGTGCTCCTAACATGTCCGTAGACTTTTTTGCCTCTGATTGTACTTCTACTATGGGTGCTAAGTCCTAAGGACCTGTCATTGGTTCATTAGTGGGCTCTACCACTTTATCTTCCTTAATGGGTGCATGGGTGATGGGTGCAGTAGGTAGTTTGATCTAGTGTTCTAACAACACCTTCTCAAATGCTTTTTCTTTTTCCTTAGTTATTAGTTCATAGTCCTTGCTCATGATATGAAGAGTTTTCATCTTTTTCCTCAAGTGCAGCTTCACCAAGTTCAATATCAGTGCTTCTTCTTCTTTGGAACATACTAGCAGAGTATCTTGTAACACTTTTTCTTTGATCCTTTGATCTTCTTCATTTTCTTGTCTCTTCAAGGTATCCATTATCTCCCATACCTTATCTGGAATTGTTGTTTTCATTTCAAGAACTATCTTCTTGAACTTGATCATATGATTGACAATCCTACCATGTATTTTTGATTTGTCAATCATGATGTATGTATCATAGAACTTCTCTACTTGGTCAATTCTGCCTTCATCAATAATTTTCGTGCTCAAAACTTTAAGGCTTGGTCTGAATCCTACATTAGGAGGTGCTTGAATGTTTCTCCTACTCCTTGTAGCATGTGAGGATGGATGACTGCTACTAGTTTCTTTCTTCCTTTTAGCTATAGGTGTACACACTAAATATTGCACTTCTCTAAGTCATTACATCCAAGGGAATCCATGAATGGGAAACCTTAGAAAGCAACCTAGAGCTCCCTATCAATGGAGTTGCAAAGATTTTAAGATTGCTCTCAGCTAGAGCTATAAAGCTTATCACCTTTCTAGTCAACTACACAATGGGAGATTCAATGAAGACAAGGGTAAGAATGCCAATATCCTCAAGAATCAAAATGAGAATGCAATGAAATGCTATACTAGAAATGAAGATGCAAGCTATGCAAGCTAAGCTATGAAATGAAATGAAAGTATTAAAATCCTTCCTAATTAAGCCAGATGGATTAATCTAAAGCATAAAGGAAACTAAACTATGTATGCCATGACAATGAAACTAAAATGCAAGAAATGAAACTAGAATAGCATGTAAATGTCAAAACTAAGAATGCTCCAAATCTCCAAAGCTCCAAAGTCACCTAGAAAACTTGCAGCATAACATTAGCATAAGGACCATGGAGATTAAGAGGCAAAAGATTTAATCAATGGTGGACCTTGTGAGAGGAGCAATCCATGTGCACAAATATCCTCCAATGAGAAAATAAGAGTTGACTTTTGTGTCCATATGAGACAAAAAGTGCTTTTCTTCTTTTTATAAAATAAGAATAATGGTTTATTTGTGCAACTTAGGATAAGAGGAAAAGTGGGGGCTTTTTATTTAATAAAAAGGGAGGAAATATTCCTTTTAATTAAATAAAGACTTTAGGATAAAATGGTTAGCCCATAGAAAATAATAAAAAATGATAGAATAGGATTTGATCAAGGAAATTGATTTAAATTGGAAATGTTGATTTTTGAAAATATTGATTCAGGGATTTGATAAATTGTTGAATGGGGGCCCAAAGTTTAGGCGACCATTTTAGGGTGCATACATTTTCCCCTCTTTGGGTAATGTGAGATTGATTTGGGATCACATGTGGCCAAAGAAGAATTGAAATGTGAGATTGATTTGGGATCACAAGACAACTCAGATGTGTGTTCAACAGATGGGAACACATCAGGACAAAGATAAGCTGGCTGAAAGACAAGACCAACACCATTGTTGATGAGTGATAATCAAGTCTTAAAATAAGAGATAAGAATCTCAAGCTAAGCTAAATGATAAAGATGAATCAAAGATTAAAGTTGATAGGTACTGTCCCCTCAGAATCAAAATTGAAATTAGGTAGAGGAGAACAACAAACTAAGAAAGATGATCAAATCACTAGGAATCATAATCGAAGGATGGAGGATGGTAGGATAACCATCAAGCAATGAAGAGGTGCCCCAGTGTGAGTAGGTTTGACTAAGAAAGATATAGGATAAAGAGGAAGTCAAACCTCAGAGAGATGAAGTGAAGGGCATGAATGAAAGACTAAAAGGTTTCAAAGAGATGGAAATGAAGAGGCCCCAAGAAAGATCGAAGAATCAGGCCTCAAATGGTCAGCAAACTATGCAAAAGAAGGGGAAAATTTTGAAATGTGATTTTGAATATCAAGATTAACTCAGATTTTGATTTCAAGTCTGAAAATAGATCTAGGATGTCGAAATTAGCTAGGGGTGTAATTTTCACACAATTTTGAGGTGTTTTGAAAATTAGGTCAAAAAGTCAAAATGCTATATAAAGGGTAAAAAAAGTTCATTTTTAAAATCATTTGTCTTATTGTGATTTGAGAATCTTAAGAGCTTAGAGAGAGAAAATGGCCTAGCAAGCAGCAATTCCGGTTCACAAGCATTGATTTGAGCGTGCCTGATTGCACAACCAGCCTCCACAGTCTGGTGGCCTGGTATGTTTTCAAAAAAATTCACTGTTTTAGGTCATTTATGAGCATTTATTGCAATTAAAACATGCTTTTAAAGTTTTTAAATTTTCAAATTTTTAATTTGGGTGAAAGATCGTACGATCTTTTGCAAGTATTGCACCCTTTGAGGGAAAATGTTGTGCGACACTTCGTGGGTCAACATAGTATCGCACCGACATTAAGTCTAGTATCACACGATACTACATGAAATGTCATCTGATGCTATGTGAAGTATCGCACTTCAAGATACTATCACACTACTATAGAAAAAAGTATTGTATGATACTTTATCAAAAAATAGTATCGCACGGTTAAAAATTTAACATGTTTGAATATTTATTTGAGCAAAATGACATGGGTCCTGACAATGTTTGTATTTAAGATGTTTTGTACTATTTTCATCCATCATGATATGTTCTAACATCTGGCTTGGGTTGATCATTTGTAGGAGGTCTTCCCAGCACTAATTTTTAGAGCGCCAAAAGTTATTGGGTTACGGTATGTCTAAGATCTAGATGATCCAGGTCGGGTAGACTTGAGGGCTATGGGCTTCAGTTATCTACTGTAGATGCCCCACATTCAAGCTGACCATGGGTTGTTGACTGTGCTAGCCAAGAGATGGCATATCGAGCACAACACCTTCCATCTACCTACTAGAGAGGCATCAATCACTTTGGAGGATGTCTATCAGATTCTTTGTGTGCCTAGCCATGGTGATCATGTAAGTATAATCATGTTTTTATAGATAGTCATAGATGTAAAGTTTCCATATAATATAAACTGACATGATTGTTTGTTGGCACATGTATACTATGATCAGGATCGTACCGATGGATGGTAGGCCATCCTGGACATGTTCCAGGATGTTACCATTATTGATAGACATGTCAGCTGGGATCGACTAATGGATGATTTCGGCAGGGACTTCCCAGTGCCTTGCATTGTTGCTTCTATTATTGCACAAGCCCTTATTACTGATAGGAGTCAGAAGGGTTTTTCACTAGGATGGGGCTGATTTCTATTGGATTTGGTGGTGCACCCATGATGGATGGCATGGGGCCCGACCATATTGGCCGATATGTACCATGAGCTCCATGAGATAGTCTATCAAGATAGCAAGACCTAGGCATGTGGTGTTGTCTTAGCACAGGTTTGGGCGTGGGAGCATATTGCTATTGTGCATCCACATGTGCAACTAAGGGAGCAGAGACATCCCTTTATCTATAGGTATGCAGGGTTCCTATCATAGTCTCATAGCAGAGATGTGACATACTACAAGAGGGTACTAGATGAGCTCACCTCATTTGAGTGGAGGCCATATAGGGCTGTAAAGCCATGGGGTGGTCAGGATGATGAGTTGAGCTATATGCTATGCAGTCAGTCACTGGTAGGGTGGCACTCAAATATTGTAGAGAGATTCATGATCACCCATGTATGGAGGTAGTTCGGGTGCCAGCAATGAGTGTCAACAAAGACCACTACATATACACGAGCTAGGGATGAGGAGGGTCAAGGCTAGCTATCGATGCTGGATTACCAGTAGGTAGTATAGGATACAACAGTGATCCGCAGGGAGCCATGGGACTACCTCCCAGACATGGTAGATGCAGGGGTTGATGCAGCCTATAGAGCAGAGTGGCAGCGGGCTCCATTTCCCAGGTTCACTATACTTGATGCACAGCCCGCAGCACAAGGAGATGAGGGAGATGATGGGGATGGAGGAGATGGAGGAGATGGAGGAGGGAGAGGGAGAGTGAGGGAGATAGGACAGAGCTCTTGATCAGGTGGCTAGAAATAGCCACAGGGACAGGGTTCTGCTGATGAGGGTGATGATGCGGCAAGGCCCACTCATCGATAGGTTGAGGCTGAGCCTACAGGAGGAGAGGATCTAAGAGCTAGGATCTAGCCACCAGAGATAGAGATGTAGCAGCTATAGATTACTATAGCCATCAGAGAGAAGTAGCTGATTGGTCTGGGAGTTGAGATAGAGTGGCGGGACAGAGCCATATAGGTTGCTATTACAGAGAGCCAGAGAGAGACAACACAAGCTGTATACTACCATGGTCTCTATATATAGGTAGTACTAGAGGGTTAGAAAGCTCCTCCCTACTTAGCAATAGCTAGCAGATCTGACATGGCACCTGATGTAGCACCACCTCCTCCATCACCAGCTCCACATGATGGGGCTAACCAGACATAAGCTTAGGCTTAGGATAGATGTATAGAAACATATCCTAGGATTGTATCTAGATTTTTGTATCTCACATTGTATCATGACATTTATATATATATATATGAGATTACTAGATTGGCAATTTATCTTGTGTACTTGTCCCACTTGTGATGGCTGTATCAGTTTTTATATTGTCTTGTCATTCCGCTCAAATGTATGGTATAAATGCTCATGTATATTCTCTCTCATAGATGTATGTTTAATTCTCATGTTTATGATATAGATGCATGATTACCAAAATGATCTCTTTAGGGTATAGATATGATGATAAGATTAACCCCTTGTGATGATAGGAATAGGATGTGATGTGAAAGACAAGGAGTGAAAGACATGATCGAAGAAAAGGAAAGGTGAGCGCAATTGACCTACATGTCCATGAAAGATGAAAGGAGAGCTCTCTCCATATGCAAGATGCAAAACTAAACTATCATGAACCTAAAAAATGAAAGCTACTATGAAAGTGGTTGACTTGCAAGGTCATAACGCCAATAGACATCTAATAATCATCATCGAGTTTTATTGGTAGTGTCAGAAGATCATACAATACTCACTAGTATGACTATGGGTATATGAATATGATCTATATCAGATAGAATGTGGGAATCCCACCTAGGCACCAAAGACATATAGGTCAAGATGACTAGTGCAGTGAGATTACCTAAGTTTACTATAGCAAGATTATCCTTTCATCAGGACACAAGAAGGTCAAGATGACTACAAGCATGCACTCACATAAATAGTCAAGGATAATATCTTGTGGATCCCAATGTCAAGTGGATCAAGCATAAATTCTAATGACAGCGAGGACCAACAAAATATACCCACAAGCAGAAAAAGAAATAAAACATGTTCTCATGCCCTTAGTCTTCTAGCTATGCATCATTGAAAACTATCTTTGGGAGAGAACACTCATCAAAGAAATCATCATAGACAGCACGCAAAGAAACAAAGTCAATCAAGTCTCAGTGAGTCAAGTGTTTAAGTGCATGCGTGTAGGTCATAGAGTCAAACTTTGAGTATCACATCTACCAATGGAAATATCATATCATGCTAGACTGCGGGTAGGATATCTGATAAATGTTGAGAAACACTTGACGCTAGGGTGGTGTTGAAAAACACAGTTTGGGTGGTGTTGAAAAACACCATTTGCAAGACGTCCTAAAGACCAATGCATCCTAGAGACCAAAGCTAACACAGTTATGCCCCCTAGACAAAGACAAAGACCAATTCCAAACCAAGGCAACAAGGACAAGGCATGATGGAGAAAGGATAAGTGTTGAGGATGAATGCTAAGAAACAAGGGTGCAAAGGCCTCAAGTAGCACCTGTTTCCAGGTTTTCACCACTTGGAGATTTTTTTTATTTTTCAATTTTTTTTTATTTTTTCTACCAAGGCCCCTGTTTCTAGGTTTTCACCAAGGCACTTTTTCTATTTTTTTGAATTTTTTGCATTTTTTTAAATTTTTTTTGTATTTTTTTAGGACATTATATGCTTTTTAGGATTTTTTCAGCATCATATATGAATTTTTTTGGAATTTTTTTTTAGGATCATAAAATATGTACAAGGGATGCCCCTAGACTGAAATAGGCATCATGGATAGAACTTCTTTAGGTGCAAAACATTGATAGGATCATGGAGCTGCTCTCCCTTTTCATCAGATAGTAAATAAGCACCTGTCCCAAAAGTAGTAGTAATAATGTATGGTCCAAGCCAATTAGGTTTGAACTTTCCCTTTTTCTCTCTATGCAGTTGGTTCTTAGGGTTTTCACGTAGGACAAGGTCTCCTACTTGGAATTCTCGAGGGCACACCTTTTTGTTGAAAGCTTTGGACATACGCTTTTGGTAGACTCTCATGTGATTGAAAGATGCTTTATGCTTTTCATCTAGAAGTTCTAGTTCTTGCAGTCTCATGGCGTGATAGTCTCCATCTGTCACTAAACCTTTAAGGGAAATTCTAAGTGAAGGAATCTCCACCTCTAAAGGTAACACTGCTTCAGCGCCATAAGTGAGGGTGAAAGGAGTAGACCCTGTTGGAGTATGAATACTCATTCTATAGGCCCATAAGGCTGGATTTATCTATAGGTGCCAATCTCAACCATTCTTGTGAACTATTCTATGGAGGATTTTGAGAATGGTTTTATTCAAAGCCTCTTCTTGTCCATTTCCTTGCCAGAAGTAAAT
This sequence comes from Chamaecyparis obtusa, assembly GCA_027943335.1. NCBI lineage: Eukaryota > Viridiplantae > Streptophyta > Pinopsida > Cupressales > Cupressaceae > Chamaecyparis > Chamaecyparis obtusa. The sequence continues at coordinate 94,065 of BSBK01000176.1, forward strand.
GGAGGACCAATGTTGTTTTATCTTGAATTTCTTGCAAAGATGTTTAAGGTCCTTATTTTTAAACTGACCCCCATTTTTAGTAATTATCTTTGAAGGCACACCATACCAACAAATGATATGGTTCAAGATGAACAAAGAAACTATTTTTTCTGAAGCAACAGAAAGTGGAACAGCTTCTACCCATTTGGTAAAGTAGTCAGTAGTAGTAATGATAAATTTATGTCCACATGATGAGTTGGGATGAATCTACCCAACAAGATCAAAGGCCCAATGCTAAAATGGCCAATGAGAAATAGAAGGAATAAGCTCCATGCTTGGAGCATGAATCAGATTTCCATGTTTCTAGCACTTTTCGCATGATTTGGAAAAAGATATGGCATCCATCTGCATTGTGGGCCAACAGTGCCCCACCCTAAGAAACCTTCAGGCCATGGCAAGACCATTAGAATGTCCTCCACAAATACCCTCATGAATGTCAGCTAACGCTTGGTCAGATTCCTCCTTTTCCAAGCACCTAAGAAGTGTCCCATCTAAACCCCACCTATACAAATCACCAGAGATAAGGGTATGGCAAGAGGCATTATGGGTTAGGTTTCTTCTTTCAGAGTGGTTAAAGGTATCAGGTATAATGCCATCACAGAGATATGAGTAGATGGCACCATAGTGGGATGACTCATTGCCAATAAGGGTACAAATGACTTGGCCTTCTTGGGTGTCATAGATGGGATAGCGTAACTCTTCCACCAGGAATTTGAATCTGGACTCATGTTGTTTTAGCTGGAGGAGTGAAGCCAATTTAGCCATAGTGTCAGCTACTCTATTCTCTATTCTAGGGATTTTTTGAAATGTAACAAAAGTGAAATATCAACACAATGAATCAACCATCTTCTTATAGGGTATCAGTTTGTCATCCTTTGTTTGGTATTCTTCATTAAGTTGGTTGATGATCAATTTTGAATCCCCATAAATGTACAACTCTATAATTCCCCATTCTATAGCCATTTTTAGTCCATTTTTCAAGGCTTCATATTCCGCTATGTTATTTGTGCATGGGAAAAATAGTTTGTACGACTTAGGGATTGTGTACCCATGGGGAGAAACAAATAACACTCCAGCTCCTGAACCATTTTGCATGAAAGACCCATCAAAGAAAATCTTCCATGTCCTATCAATTATGTACATTATGTGCTCATCTGGAAACTCAACTTGAATAGGCATGCTGTCTGGAATTGGAAAATCAGCCAATTGGTCTGTGATAGGTTGTCCTTTTATGGCTTTACGCTCAACATACTCTATGTCAAATTTGAAAAGAGTCATCATCCATTTAGCAAGTCTTCCTGTGAGAGCAACCTTACCAAGTAAGTACTTGAGAGGATCAATTTTAGCTATGAGATGTATTGTATGTGCAAGCATGTAGTGTCTTAATTTCTGGGCAATAAATACTACTGCGAGACAAGCTTTTTCAATACTGGTATAGTTGACCTCATAAGACACAAGAGTATGGCTGATTTAATATATGGCTCTTTCCTTCCCAATTTCATCGACTTGAGCCAACAATGCCCCCAAGGAGGATGCAGTTGCTGAAATGTGCAAAATAAGTGGTTTTCCTAGGATAGGATGCATTAAGATGGGAGGATTGGCCAAGTACTCATTGATTTGGTCCATACTCTTTTGACATTCTTCATTCCACACACATTGGACTCCCTTATGTAGGTTCTTGTTAAAGGGTTGAGCTCTATCCGCCAGCTGGGAAATAAACCTCCTTATAAATTGAAGGCGTCCTTGGAGACTCCTATTTGACTGATGTTTTTAGGAGGTGGCATATCCATAATTGCTTGTACCTTTTCAGGATATACCTCAATTCCCTTTGCTAAAATAATGAAGCCTAACAATTTTCCTGAGGTAACACCAAATGCACATTTCTTTGGATTTAATCTTAGCTGGAACTATTCCATTCGATCTAGAATGACCTCTAAATCCTCTAAATGTTTCTCTCTCTTTTTAGATTTAGCCAAGGTATCATCCACATAATCTTCCATATTCTTATGCATCATGTCATGAAAGATTGTTGTCATAGATCTTTGGTAAGTAGCTCCTGCATTCTTTAATCCAAAAGGCATGACGTTCCAACAATAGGTTCCCCATACACAAGTGAATGTTTTCTTTTCCTGATCCTTAGGAGCTATCTTAATTTGGTTGTAGCTAGAAAATTAATCCATCAAAGAGTACATCTCATATCTCACGGTCATGTCCACTATCGTATCTATGTTTGGGAGTGGAAAATCATCCTTTGGGCATGCTTTATTAAGATCTCTAAAATCTGTGCAGACATGAATGGACTTTTCATGTTCTGAAACTAGCACAATATTGGATATCCACTTGGCATAATCAATAGCTCTGATGAACCCTACACTGAGGAGTATTTCTAGATAAGTTTTGATGAGAAGAGCTATGTGAGGATGCATTTTCCTCAACTTTTGTTTCACTGGTTTTATTCCTGGAGCTATGGACAAGTGATGCATGATGAGATTAGTGGATAGTCCTAGCATGTTTGAATAGTTCCAAGAAAAATTGATATTCTTTCTTTGTAGGAATTTGGTATATGCCTCTTTTTCTTGTGTTGATAGAGATTGGGCCAAGTGCACAATTTGTGGAGCTTCTTCTTTATTTAGATTAACTAGCTATGTGGGCTCAATATGCACTGATGACCTATCTTGAAAATAACTGGGAAGATGATCAAGTACCCCATCCTTAGGTGCCTTGGAGAGGTTTTCACCTTTGGATATGTCTTTTATTTTTACTTTTTTAGGTTCTGACATCGCCACATAGTGGTTTTCACCATCAGAAATCTTATTCTTTTTTGTTTCTTTTATTTTAATTTTGTGACTAAGGTACTTGATATCCAGTTCTGTCATGCTTGTAGTTGGTTCACTGGTGGAAGAGACTACAGGCTCAAGAGAATTTAGGTAACATGCTATCTCATAGTCATTTTGAAAGGTGAGGAGCTAAGGCTCTTGATAGCACTGACACCAATCAATTAGGTGAGGGTTGACAAGGGGTAGGTCAATGACTAGTTCAATATTATGTATGTGTATGGTATCATATCTGGTGATTGTAGATTTAGCATCTATCAAGTATCCCTCTAAGGTACCCAAATTAGGGTTTATCCTACCAAATGAAGCATCATCCACTAAAGTGACTTGCAAATTCAAATCCTCTAATCCTATGCTTGACTTGTTAGCTACCTCAGTTTGGGAACTATATGTATGAACAACATCAACATTCATCTCAATCGTAGAGGAATCTAAAAGAGACTCCCATTCATATTCATGTGAATCTGTATCTGAATCCCAACTGGGATGTTTACGCCAAGCATGTTTATGATGCCTTGAGGTAGAGGCTTTGATGTCACCAAGGGTAACACCTTCTTGGATGCCATTTGTGTATTGATGTTCTTGAATAGGATCCTCAACATGGTCTTCAATAGCGGACTCTTCTTGTTCTAGGTCTGAACCTGTTGTATTGATAACTAAAGTGTCTGAATCTCCCCAAAGGAGATTGGTGGAAGGGACCCAGTCTTTGCATTTGTCTTGTTGATTTTGCAAATTGGGTATGTAGTTTGATTCATCATCACTATCCATCATAGCTAGGATAGGAGTAGCTTTCTTGTTCTGACATTCAAAACCTAGGCCAATTGTTGTCTTAGATCTGCGTTCAAAAAGAGCATGATCAAGTGGTTCAGCCTTAGCATCTAATCTATGACTGAGAGGGCCATGACCTAGATAGCCCATATTTTTAACCAAAGTGTATCCTCTCCCATAAGCCTTAGGAGATGGGGAGAAATTTTCATTATGCTTGTATTTTTCCTCCTTGTAAATCCAATCTCTAATAGCCACTTCTTCTTTTGTATCCTGGATGGGCACCGAAGACTCTACAAATGTATCAAACAAGGTTATGGCTGAAGATGAAGGTCGCATCTCTTGTGACATTTTTCCATAGGACCTAGGTGAGACTAGCAGTTTTGTAAAAGAGTTGATTTGATATCCCCCCATACCAAGGTCTATGGATTTGAACTTGTTCTTGCACTGTTCTAGAGTTGCATCAAAATTTTTTGCTTCTCTGTTGAGAGGGACATGAGTCCCTACTAAAATTACATTTACAGATAATGTGCTATCCTCAGGTATACAAACTTCAACTCCATTATAGGGGAACTTAACACATTGGTGGTAGGTGGACAACACTGCTTGCATGTCATGGATCCATGGCCTACCAAGCAGGATATTATATGCTAAAGGACTAGCATCAACAATTTGGAACAAAATGTCCTTTTCAACAGGACCAATTCTGACAGGAAGGACAGCTAACCCTTTACAACTTCTCTTGGCCTCATCATAGGCTTTAATGGTGATTTTCTTTCGAGTATCAATAACTTGCTTAGAATAACCCAAAATTTTCAAAAGACTCAAAGAAAAAATTTTGAGCCTAGCACCCCAGTCTATTAACACACGCTTGACAAGGGTTTTATGGATCATGACCTCAATGTGAAGGGCAAGATTATGCGGATGGCTCAAGGCTTTGTCATCTTCTTCTGAGAATGTGAGGTAATGAGGGATGGCAAGATGATTAACCATGTTTTGGAATTGGTCAACATCTATGTTGTTAGGAACATTGGTTGTATGCAAAGCATCCTCAAGGACACGCTTATGTCTCAGGGACAATTCCAACAGTTTGAAAATTGAGATTTGAGCTGGTGTTCTTTTTAATTGGTCAACAAGATTATAGCTCATTTCAGGATTGACTGCTAATTTGGTGACAACATTCTTAGATGTCACTTGCTTGGATTTGTTAGATTGGTTGGAACTAGGACCTCTAATAACCATAGGACCTTGACTTTGGCTTCTAGTGACAGCATTAAGAGCTTGGGATGACCTTTGAGAGTGAGGACCTCTAAGAACTATCACAAGTTCTTCATCAAATATAGGAGAGTTCACATCATAACCATGAGAATATTTGTTTCGCATCATGTTGACACTTTCCTCAACAACCTCAAGCATATTGATCACATTTTCTGCACCCGTGTAGGTATAGTTAACTTCGGCCTTGCCATTTTTGGGTTTAGAGGTTTCCCCCTTGTCATATTTAGGAAAAGGCTCCTTGAATGCCTTATGGTCTGCATTGGTATTCAACCCATCAATCTGAAGCTTGCCATTTTCAATAAGATCTTGAATAAGGTGTTTAAGTTTCCAGTAGTGCTCAATGTCATGGCCAATGCCATTGTGAAATTTGCAAAAAGCTTTTTCATTCCACCAATATGGCTTAACGTTAGGTATGCAAAAATTTGTTGGATCTTGTGGTTGTGCAAGGTTATTTGCAATAAGCATTTTGAAAACATCCTCATAAGAGTCCCCAAGCTTAGAGAACTATAGCTTTTCCTTTTTGGGTTTGTCTTGATATCTTTGTTTATGCTCTTGTTGGTTAGAGGATGTATTAAGCTTCATATCTTGAACTGCACTAGATAGATGAAGGACACCCTGGTCCTTTGGTTGAGAAGAGTCAACAACTCCGTCATTGACTACTTGTTTGTTTTTATTCCAGTGCGAGTTCTTTCTTTTGTCCTTATGAGAGTTGTTATTATTTTGACTATTGTTGTTACTATTTTGTTAAGTCAAAATATCTTTCTCTTTTAAGACATCCTCTATTTTGCATGCAGTTTCAACCATGGTGTCGAATGAATCAAAGACCATCTTCTGAACCTCATACCACATCTCAGGCACTAAATTTCTAACAATAATATCAATCCTTTCATGTTCAGGAATTGTCCTAGAATAACAAGAGCACAATCATCTCCACCTTTGTAAGAATGTAACAAAGGGTTCCCCTTGGTTCTATTTCAAATTGCACAAATCTAGCATGATGACTGATCTTGATAAATTATATGCAAAATGTTGCACAAATATGTGGACAAGCTCTTTGAAAGTTTTGATGGGAGGGGTTATGTTGGTAAACCACTCCATAGCTTGACCTTTTAGACTCCTTGGAAATAATCTCATAAGATAGGAGTGCTCATGGTGGAATTCAAAACTCATGGTGTAGAACTGACGTAGATGATCATGTGGGTCACCATTGCTGTCATATTTGTCATATTGGGAAAATTCAATTTTCCTAGGAAAATACTTCATGCTCACACTCCTATCAAAAGGATTAGGACAAATAGAATCAAGGTTGAAGGAACTCTTAAGAGCCATCATCTTCTCCATCATTTTCTTTATTTTCTTAATTTCCTCTTCTTGTGAGGGGCTCTATTTCTTGATTTTCCTATCCACATCAAAATTATAAGGGACCCTCGCACCTTTGTTAATCAAGCTCTCTAGGAACTTATCCTTATTTTTCTCAACATATTTCTCTACATATTGTTGAAAAAGAGGCTCTTGTTGCATTCTCATAAAGTCTTGAGCCTCAAAACTTGTGCTACTTCCTCCATGTTGAGAGCCATGATGAGCTCATTGGGAGGGTTGTCTAGAGTTCCTAGGAGATGTTCTTCTCCTATGTTGTGAAATCCTTCTTCCTCAAGGACTAGGATATCTTGAAGGGGTCCTTGACTGCCTTCTCCTTCTTGGGATTCTTGAGGGAGTAGAGGGTGGAGAGTTGTTTCCACTGTTGGTACCTCTATTGTTGAATTGTGCATTAAGTTGTTGGGCTAGAAGCCTATCTTGTTCTTCTTGTGTGGCTCTTCTCTCTATGTCTAACAAGGCTCGTTGTTCCTCCTCTAGGAGCCTAAATTTTTCTTCTTTTTCAGCTTGTTCATTCAAGAAGGCTTTCTTTTCTTGCTCAATTCTCTTTAGCCTCTCACTCATGTATCATGAGGTGGTTCGAAGTGGAGAATTTGGTCTTGAGTCCTTGAAAAATTTAGCTGCATGCACATGGGCATCACAAGATTAGTTTTTTTGGTCTTCATGTTGGGACCATTCATCTTGGTGAGCTCATGCAAAATGCCTCTCAGCTCTTTGATGGGCATCTAAATACCTTGAGTTAATGGGAGGTGATTCAAGCTGATTGTCATCACCAAACAGCATGTTATCCCTATGTCTTTAGAAAATGTCAGCAAGATTTGGATCTATAGCTTCTCTCTCTTTTCTAGTCATGGTGTAACTCATGTCCATATTTGATTAAGAAGGTGCTAGAGAGGTACTCAACTTACTAAGGCTGCTCCTAGGCTCAAAACAAACTTCTGAAGCACTCCTAGGAGATTGATCGAAGATGGGTTCCTTCCCCTTTCACTTTTGATAGGTTTGAACTAAAGGTAATTATTCAAAAACTACTTGAGGTTTTTTTCCTTGGTCCACTTGGTATCTTGTTGTAACCGGCATGAAAGAAAAGACCCTTAGTGAGAAGATAGCCTTATGAATCGTTAATTGTCAAACTAGGATAGTGAAAATATTCAATCATCCAAAAGAGAGATGGTGAAATAGAAAGCTGACAAAAGGTATCAATCAATACTGCCACAGTGGTGCATAATAAAAGGATTTCAGTATCCTAGCACATATGGATCAAAAGTATGATTTAACCAAAATATATTGAAATTGAATTTATATGAAAATGGATTTGGACAAAAGAGTACTCAAACTCTCCAAGTGTGCAATCAAAAGATCTAAAGGTGAATCTTGTCAACAAGGATGATTCCTAACTTGCCAATGACAAGAAAAATCTTTGGTGAAGTCAAAGATTACTAACTCAAGATGTCTATAACCAAGAACCTAAGGTACAAACAAGCTTTTAGTTGTATAGTACGAAACCTACTAAAATTTGATTAACCAAGGAAAGGCTGAAAATTGCATAAACCAGGCAGATAGCAAAAAGACTCTTCGCGATAGTTTCCAGGCAATTGGTGTGATAGTTTCTAACCAGGCGATATTTCTCACAGATACCAAGCGAAAATTTCCAGGTAGCCTGTGTGATACTTTCCAGGCAAGGAGTCCAATAGTCTTCCAGTGGTGAATTATCGCATGATATTTCTTAGTATAGGGTGTGATACTATTCCAGTGCCGCACGATTCTTGACCAATGAGTGCTAAAAATCTTAGTTTTAAGGGCAGTTTGAAGGTTGATTTTTTTGATTTCAATCACAGTGACAGTAGTAAATTGATAGGTTTGCAAATAGTAGGTGATCAAACATGTCTTCAAACACTTGAAACAAGGGCAAAAGAAACCTTGCCAAGACAAGCAATTGTGATATCAAAATTGAAAAATTCTATGAATACTACCGTGATGTTGAATATGCAAGAATGTTTATACAAGTATATCATAGTGAGAACACTTCAAACACATTCTAGCCTAAAAAGACAATGGCTCAATGCTTAACAACTTGGTCCACACTTGATGTCCCATTGCCTCACACAAAGTGGTTGCCCACAATAGATATTGGCTTTGTCATGGAAGTGCCAATGACACAACTAAAGGAACACAGATGGTGAGTAATCTTGGGGTGATCCAGGTTATTCCACTTGGATCAATCCTTGCACCAAGAAGCTAAGCAGAAAAATAGGGTGGCTTCTATCTATGGTTCTTAGTAAGGGCTTCTGTTCGTAACACCCCTCTTGCTCCCCAAAGGGACTCCTTACCTTGCGGCAAGTAATAGACCTCGCAGCCTCAAGAGTACCTTAAGCATTCTTGCTTGACATTTTCCTCATGCTCGCAATCCCACAAGCTACTCATATCAAGTGAAGACAAGTGCTACATCTAGCAAGGTTTTGTGTCCTTGATAGCCTTGAGTTTATAGTGGGTCGGAATAGCTGGAAAAAGGCTTTTCCCCACTTGGGTCATTCCTCTTGATTTCTCAAGAGCAAGCCCGCTAAAGGATTCTAAAAACTAAACAAAGAGTGGATCAACTTATGAGGTTCAAGGTTTTTGTTTCACCACAAAGGTGAAGAGCATACTCCCCTATCTCAAAGTTTTCTCCCAAATACACCAAGAAAAAGATTCAATTACCCTCTTGCTTTCAAAATCTAAAGATGGGACAAGATTTTTTGGTTCACCACAATGGTGAAGAGCATACTTCTCCTACCATCCAAAGATTCCTACAACAAGATATTATATTCCTATTAAATGAAACAACTAGTAAATGTCACACTTGAAATTTAATAAATAACAAGCACTTTTTTTTTTATGCTTTTGGGCAGCCCTACAAAAACTGTTAGTATCCCTTGTGCATGCAATCTTTTGGAAAATTATTTAAGCAAGAGGCACCTACAACCACAACTTGTTATCCCCACAATGGTTAGCAAAATAAAAACCCAAATGAAATCTACAAATTAAATCTACCTAACCACAGCAAACTAAACCAACAAGCTAATTAGATCAAAACTCAGCAAGAAAGAACCAAGAAACAACTCACTGCCAGGTACAAGTGACAGTACAGTAGCCAGAAGTATCATGCGATACTATACAGTATACTAGGGTGATAATATTCTTATGTGTGACACTTCACTATACCTGTAGGTGATAGAAAGTACTTAACAGTGTGACAAAACCTACAACGGCAGAGTGATACTTTAATTGGAAAAGTGTCATGCCAGTATATAACAAACTATCGCATGATACTGGCAAAGTATCATACAATAATCTGACATAGAAAAATCAGAGAGCCAAAATTAAAGCTAAATTATGATGAAAATTTGATGGAAACGCATGAAATCAAAGACAAAACAATAATGTTCTGCCCCACGGTGGGCGCCAAAAATGTACACACTAAATAGTGCACTTCTCTAAGTCATTACATCCAAGGGAATCCATGAATGGAAAACCTTAGAAAGTGACCTAGAGCTCCCTATGAATAGAGCTGCAAGGATTTTATGATTGCTCTCAGCTAGAGCTATAAAGCTTATGACCTTGCTAGTCAACCACACAATGGTAGATTCAATGAAGACAACGACAAGAATGCCAATATCCTTAAGAATCAAAATGAGAATGCAATGCAATGCTATACTAGAAATGAAGATGCAAGCTATGCAAGCTAAGCTATGAAATGAAATGAAAGTATTACAATCCTTCCTAATTAAGCTAGATGGATTAATCTAAAGCATAAAGGAAACTAAACTATGTATGCCATGACAATGAAACTAAAATGCAAGAAATGAAACTAGAATATCATGTCAATGTGAAAACTAAGAATTCTCAAAATCTCCAAAGCCACCTAGAAAACCTACAGCATAACATTAACATAAAAAGATTGATCCTAAAATGAGAAGAGAGCTCTCCCTTTAAAGGAATTGAAAAGGAATGGACCATGGAGATTAAGAGGCAATAGATTTAATCAATGGTGGAGCTTGAGAGAGGAGAAATCCATGTGCACAAATATCCTCCAATGAGAAAATAAGAGTTGGCTTTTGTGTCCATATGAAACAAAAAGTGCTTTTCTTCTTTTTATAAAATAAGAATAATACTTTATTTGTGCAACTTAGGATAAGAGGAAAAGTGGGGGATTTTTATTTAATAAAAGGGAAAGAAATATTCCTTTTAATTAACTAAAGACTTTAGGATAAAATGGTTATCCCATAGAAAATAATAAAAAATGATAGAATAGGATTTGATCAAGGAAATTGATTTAAATTGGAAATATTGATTCGGGGTTTTGATAAATTGTTGAATGGGGGCCCAAAGTCTAGGTGACCATTTTAGGGTGCATGCAATAGGCTTATACTCCGGAGGAGTATCTTTGGGTGCAGAAGGAGTATTGTCATCTTTACCCTTCTGACTGCCATCTTTTTCAATTTTTATTTTCTTCATCTTTGGATCTTTTTGTTCTTCTGTTGCGCTCTTCAATTCTAGAGCAATCTTCTCTTCCCCTACCTTGTCAAGGTCTGCTTGGGATACCCCATGTATTCTTAATATTTCAGATGTCATCTTAGCAACTTTTCTTTTAGTTGTAGGACTATTTAGTTTTGCATCAACTTCTCTAGTCTTCTCTTCATAGGTTCCCCACCTAGGTTCATTATCATCTTTAGGGGCTCATAGTAATACTTGTGCATAAGCTTCAAGAACTTGTTCCTCAACCTCATACCCAAGTGGATGAATCCACTTAGTTCTAGGCTCAATGGCTTCCATGCAAGTAGTGTCAATCTCCACCATGAAACGTATTGTATCTTTATATTTCTCCACAATACTCTTAGGAATCATGTACCTCATATGCATCCTTGCTCTAAAGGTCTTCAATTCTAGGGTTATATAGTCTCTTAAGGTTCTTTCAGTGCATGCCTTGTTTGATATCTATGGCATGGTTGGAATGGACTTGTCTAGATATAAGTCTGACACTTTACCAACTATATGAAGGTACATATAGATGATAAGGGACCCAAACCTGAAAATCTTTGTCTTATCATGCTTGATGGCCTTGATATTGTCTATCAACTGTGTGCACAAGATCTCACACATTTTGAACTCTCCATCTTCTTGCAAAAAGGTTCCTACAAGCTCCAAAAGCTTAAGTCCAAAGGTGCATAATCTGAAGATGAGTATACCAACCACACAAGGGTCTAGAGCTAAATTAGCTCCCCCTATGACCCTAAGGGCCATTCATGTAGATGTAGAGGGTGCGTCCACTGGGGATGCATCCAATACATTTCCATTAACCTCATCCTTCTTTTATTCTTAACAAATCAAGCTTGAATCATCTAAGGCTTTCACAAAATTGACTTCTGCTTCAGGATCCAAAACTAGTTCTTCGGCCTTTTTAGGGCTTTCTTGACCTTGCGCCCTTGATCTACAAAACTTTGAGATATTTATAGCCTTATTACAAGAGTGAAAAATGACTGGGGGTCTCAAATTCCTTGGCGCATTGACATTAGTCACCATCTTGCATTATTTTGTTGTATGACCATTATAGTTGCATATCTGACATGTAACATTCTGAGAGCTTCTTACATTTGTCTAATTCTAATTTCTTTGATCATGTTGAATCCTATTCTTCTTACTAGTATTGCAATTTGCTACTCTATGACTAAATCTATTACACGTATAACAGTAACCATTGAAAGGTCTTACCTCTATACAGTTCCTTGCAATATGTACAAGCTTGTTACATGCAAAACAAGTGCGTTCTCTAGGCTTGCGCTCATTCTTATGAGGTTTACCATTGTCTTTGGTTTTATCTTCAGTCTTCTCATTATTGGTAGTGTCCTTCTGTGTGTCTTTTCTTGCTTGCATATTGTTAGTCTAGTTTTGTGCTTTATTGTATCCAATACAGCTAGTGTCTCCCTTGGCTCTTCTTGCATACAACTAAGATTCTATCAGATAAGAACTGGTGTGCAATTTTTCAATATGATTCTTTTCTTCTTTCAATTCAAATTCCAAGCTTTCCTTGATGTTCCTTAGCTCCAAGATTTCCAAGTTAGCTTCCTTTAGTTCTTCATTGAGTTGGAGGTTCTCCTTGATTTGTTCATTGTAGACATCTTGATTGTTCATCAATTTGTCATCAAATTCTTCAAGCTGACATAATAGGGATGCATTTTCTTCATTCAAATTTTTTACTTTCTCTTCAAGATCATTGTTGGAGTGTCCTTTCAAATCCTTTCTTAGTCTTTTGATAACTAATTGAGCATCACTGACTTTTTCTTTTACTTCTTCAATTTCTCTTGCTGAATTGTCTAGGTCTTTAAGAGCTACTTCAAGATTCTTCTTCAAATGTTTCATTTCTTCTTTGTCCATGATCTCCTCAAATGGTTAAAATTCTATGCTGAGGACCAGAGCTCTGATACCAATTGTTAGGAATGGGAACACTGAGAGGGAGGGGTGAATCAATGTTCACTGAACTTTAACTTTTCTCTTTAATCTTTATGCTTAACTTAAATGCTTAAGTACTGAATTAAACATTCACATAAAACATGAAACATAAGAATAACACATGACACCAATATGGTTACGGGGAAACCCAAATAGGTAAAAACCCCGGTGGGAATTGACACCCACTAATATTCTGCACTAGTGTTTTGTGATCCTTGCTAGAAGATCCTTTACCCTGTTAGGAGTATCTTTATAATGCTTTTAGTATAGTAGACCTAGTTAAGGGTCAGACCCTATTAGGGGAGTGGACTCACTATCCTAGAGCTCACTACTCAAATGATGAAGGCTACAACCTTCTTCTATCCGATACACACTATATCTGTTGGATGAACTATCACTTGGACACTACTTGTCAGATCAGTTCCTTTGGTTTGCTCATGCTTTGACCTCTAGCAAAGCTCTAACATATCATATATTGACTTCACATACCTCTTCTCTTCTTATCACAACTTCCATGCTTATTACAATGGGCACATCTTATATTTATATGCTTATATAAACAAAACAATTAGGTTGGCCCTATAACTAATTACAAACAATGCTTCCAAGTAAATCGGCTTAAGCATGCTTAAAATTATACATGTACATATGTCGGCAACCTAAATACAATGGGTGCATAGCCTCAACAACATTACATTATAATCGCAAACCAAAATAGTCATTGTCGGCTCCATGCTTTGTTCACTACTAGCACACACTAGCTGTGCAACTTCAATTGATTGTAACTTTCACATCTTTGTAGATCTACTTATGCACTCTTAGACTAAGCATAAGTATAGTCTAACAATCTTAAATTCTAGGGTGCACACCATAATTCATCCATACACATGTGCACTAATGCTCTGAGACTCTGGTACTCTGTTAACTATCCAGTCTTCAACACTTAACTGATTTATGATCTTTACACTTAGTGAGGTGACTCCAAACTGCTATATGACTTTGTTGTCATAATGACAACACTATATCTAGTCATATACTTTAGTATAGACAACTTGCCAATAGAATCCACCTAATGAATGTGATGAACATAGACCATTTGAAAATGATGTAATGAATGCACATGTTAATGAAATTGAAGAAGATTTACCATTTGAATTTGATGTGATTAAAGCACATAATGTACCAATCTTAACACCTCCTAGAATAATTCATAGAAAACCAAAGTTTCTAATAGACACTGATGAAAACATTGTGAGGCCAATGCATGATAAAATTTATGAAAGAACTTGTAGATGAATGGTTATAAGAATTTGAATAACTATTTTGAAAACTTAAATCAAATTGAAAGATGCCAATTAGTTGTTGAAATGATTAAAAATCTGAAATTTAGAGAGATAATGAAAATTTTGGGGTTAAGAACATCTAAAAATAATAGTGAAAGAAAAATTGTGAGAAATATTTTTCATGCATACCAATATATAGGTTAGAAATCACACTCTAAAGATGCTAATGTTACTCTTTGTGTCCTCACATCAATCATAATGGGAGAGGAAATGAAAAAATCTTGTTTAATAAGCAAAACAAGAAAGTCATTAAGGATAAGTAGAACCACACTACACCATGCTTTAGATAGGTGAGAGAAAATTGAGGATCCTAACTATAATTCTCTTTGGGAATTCTCAGGTAGACTCCCATGCAAGGACAAGGTTGTTTTTGATGCACGAAGAACATTAATTGAGAAATATTGGCATGAAAACACAAGGGTTTCACCCAACCAAAGAGATGTTGTCAGAAGGTGAATTGGAATAGAAATCATGAGCCACATCCAAACCACTATTTAGATATGGCACAAACACAATTTTATGAGAGTTTTCTTCAAAGATTTCCTCATATTAAAATTAGTGAAAGATTTTTTGAGATGACAAGAATATTTTATGTTAAGATTAATCATGCACATACTACATGTTTTTGTAGGGGTCATGTTCAATTTTTCATGCATTATGATATTTATCACTATATATGTGGTACTTTTCACGCTAAAAGTGTTTTGCAGGAATGTGGTCTACAAGCACCTCTTAAGTCACTGAGAGATTTTATTTCAAGTGTACTTTGTAAGTGAGATGATGGGTGCATTTATTGGAAGATGATGTGTTTGAAAATATTTTATCCTACATGTTGTGGTTTATAAAAGTTGCATATATTCTTACATCTTGATAACACACACAAAATTGGGCAGAAACTAGTTTCATTTGGAAAATACAAGTCAGTCACATATGGTGTTAAAGACAGAAAAGAATTAAAGAGTTGTGAGTTAGTGAAAAGGGATATATGCGTAGTTGATTTTATGAAGATGTTTCAAGAAAAACTAGTTTATGAGTACATAGGCCACACACATAGAGCTAGGTGATTAAATGAGAAATTCAAGTTGTGTAAGGACACTTTCCCCCTTAATACTATTGTCTCTGATGTTGATTTTGAAAAGAATTATACACTAAAACCTCAAAATGAAGTACAACCTATGTATTACCACTCTACACAAGTTACAATTTTTGTACACAGTATTCATGCATGCACGTGATAGCACAAAGAAGGATAGAAAGGTTATAAGAGAGTATCACTTCTATATCAATGATGATCGTACACATTCCTCAAAGTTTGTGCTATGATGTTTTAAACTTTTCTATGACAATTTAAGGGAAAGAGGTATAAGATACAACCAAAACTTAATATGGTCAGACAATTGCACCTAACAATTCAAAAATGTGAGGATATTCTACCAGTTGACTAGGATGCATGTGACAAGTGGTGTGCACCATTTTTGGAATTTCACTGAGGTGAGTCATGGAAAGGGAGAGCATGATGGTGCAGGAGCATGTGTGAAAAGAGCTCTTACTAGAGGGGAATTGAAGTATGAAGGTGGTGCAGTGTTAATAGATGGAGAAATAATTGTGCAATGGTGTAATTCTACGATGGGACCAGGTAATGCAGGTAAGTCAATGGTTTCCATATTCTTTTGGTTAATACGTGAATTTAACATTGAAAAATATTTAGATTATTGTACACTTACATGATCAAGTGATATTTATTCATTTAGAAGTTCAAATGAAACATCATTAGCTATTTATACTAGACGGGTTGCATGGTTTTTCTCCTCATGTATGAATTTTTTGTGGGATGAATGTGAATTAAAAGACTAGATCAACCAATGGTCTTATAGACCTTTGAAAACCCTAGATACATATCAACTTCCTCGTGCACTACAACTGAACCAGATGGAAGCATCAATGGATTTTGACCATGTATATGACCTAGTTGAACCAAGTAATTTATCAATTTATTAATTATTGAATTCTTTCTCTCACCTTGTATGCATTGTAAGGTTAATTTATTAGTTCTTTATGTTGATTTTGGTATTAACTTATAGCCTTCTACTAAATGAAGGTCATGTATGTGCAGTCATTGTAGATTAGAACAATGAAAAAGGAACATATTACTATTTGTGTCACTGTATTGAGGCCAAAAATAAATTGACAACTATAGTCACTGATGGAGAGAGTATTGAGTACTCAATAGGTTCTATTGTTGTGACAGGCACATGGCTTAGAAGGTATCATTGTTGTGTTGAGTTGTATTAAGACCTCTTAAAATCAATGTATTACACTTTGTATTGATATTGGCATTAACTTATTTTTATAATAAAATGAAGGTACCCTATCAAGAATTCTAATGCCTAGTTGTTTGAGGACTTTGAGACACATAGACATATTCTTCATTACTCTAGCCTTGTTGTTGGAATAAATATTCAATTGATTAAATATCATGGTAGACCTCTTAACAAGAATTTGTGGAAAGTTCATGAATCTGACCATGAGACAATACTTGACACAATAAGGATTAGAGTTGATCCAAAAGGTTCACTTGATTGATTTTGGGCCATAAAGATGAATGATTCTACAATATGGTATAATTATTTTGACAATTTGGATATGATTCTATGTGCATATTTAGATGCCAAATTTTGTATATAAAAACAAAAATCAACTGTAATGTGCATATTTAGATGCAAAATTTTGTATATATAAACAATAATGAGCTTCATCATGCATATTAGATGCAAAATTTGAAATATAATAGTGCTCATGGGGCTGATTTGAAAATATTAAGAGCCCACATTTTGTATATCCTAATTTGTACCATTTGATTATAAATATATATTGAATTTTGTATCCTTACATTTTTATCATCTTAATGCCATGTGAAGTGCAAAATATTTTGTCTTAATTTCTTTACACACATTAGATTTAAATTGTAAGGTCCAATGATCCACCATTTTACCTGGTGTAGGATCACCTAAGGGTCCAAGGGGATGTCAAATGATGAACATGTAGTGTTTTGGTAAATGGTACCTGTTTAATCTAAATAGGCTTTAATAAGATTATTTTGATCATTTGATGATGTAATAAGATCTTTGAAGGTCAAGTGATGTAATACTTGGAGTCATTTATTCAAAATTTTGTTGGCATAAATACCAAATATGTCCTATGAGGGAGTATTCTAGCATTATTGGAGCAGTCACATGTTGAATTCATGGTCCTGTGTTTGTCATTGATGTCAACATATTGTTTATACTAAAGATTAGCAGAGTAGCAAACAGAGTTTGAATTAGCGCACATAGAGAATTGTAGATGAGGTTATGAAGAGTTGAGGACATGTTTCTTATAGTGTCCTAATAACATGGTTAAGAATGTGCATAGAAATTCAAGTATTTCCATTAGTTATAAGTGATCTAGTGGGAACTGTATTCTAACAGAGTTCTTGAGAACCAGTTTGTGATAATCGGATTATATTTCCTAACAGGGATATAATCTAGACAAGTGGAGTTATAAAGAGGTTTAAGACATTTCAAAAGGGACTTGGATAACTCATCATAGTCATAGGTTGCATGTGTGAAGATTTATTAATTTCGTGAGCTGACAATATTGTGTAATTATGGAAATATTATGTAACACATAATGTTTTATATTTTATAATTGGTGAAGCCTAATTGGATGACTTAATTATGAAATATTGGGCATGATATAAAAGAAGGATTTTTTTCCTTGATTGAGGATAGAGGATGTGAAAAATAAGTTATGAAGTAAGAAATGAAAAGAGTAAGAGATCTAAAGGATTGTTAAGTAACACAAAGTGTACAGATCTGGTGTTGAGATCTGGAAAGCATTTGGTGCAACATAGACACTATTAGAGGAGAGAAGAAAAGTTTCTAAGATCAGTTATATTTGGTATTATTCTATTTGGATAATACAAAGATCAGTAGGACAGTGAGTTCAGTGATCTTTCCATTGAAGTTGTTTGGACAGTGGGTCCTTTTGTCTTCTACAACTCCTAACAGGGTTGGAACCTCCTCACAATAATTCAAAGTCTCCTAAGAGGGACTGATATGTACTAAATGTATTTAATAGACTCTTAACAGGGTCCATCCTCTCACAAGGAATTTCCATATTAGTACATCTTTTGTGGGTATCATCCCCACTGGGGTTTACTCTCTAATCAAGAGGTTCCCTAGTTAACAAATCAGGTGTCATTGTGTATGGTTATCTTTTTATGGTTGTTTTTTATGTTAATCACATGTTTTAGGTCTAATAAGGTTAATAAAAGTTGTTTTATTCAGATAACTGATTCACCCCCCCCCCTCTTAGTTATCTTGGTGGACTTTACTTTCTAATAAATTGGTCAGATGCGTCCAAATTAAAATGGTGATTCCATAGGGTGAAGGGATAGTGTTGAAGTATTGCATCCTAGCACTGAATGGTCAGTGCCATTAGCTTATGTTGGGTGGTTTAACACTAGTGACAATCTCATTCCACCCATGGAGTCACTAGAACATTCTTGACCATTCTAGACAAAAGTATCCCCAAGGTGCACTAAGCACGATTAGGCAGTGATCTTTTTGTTAGAAAGGAAAGTCCACCAAGATAACTGAGAAGGGGGGGTGCATCATTTATCTAATAATTATAAATTTGATCAACTTCAACAACATTTAACCATGTAAGCAATATAATTACCAACCATAGAAAGATATTCATACACAATAACACAATGACACAAGATATGTTGACTAGGGAACCTCTTGATCAAAGAGTAAACCCCAGTGGGAATGATGCCCACAAAAGATGCACTAACATGAATATTCCTTGTGAAAGGATGGAATGTGTTAGGATTTGTATGAAATACATTCAGTACATATGAATCCTAGTTAGGATATTTTGAATCCCTGCTAAAATATTCTAACTCTGTTAGAAGTTATGAAAGATAGAAGGACCCACTGCCCAAATAGCTTCAGCGTAAGATCACTAAACACACTGTCAAAATAATCTTTTTATTAATCAAAAAAATAATACCCAAAGATTACTGATCTCAACAATATGTTACCTCTTCTCTGACTATGCCAAACCGCACTCACTACTACACCAGGTCTATGTACCTCACATGTCTTCTTTCACAAATTTTCTTTCACAACTTCATTAGCTCTTTTCTTCACTTCATGCATACATCTCTTACTTATAGTACAATAAGGAAAAACATTCCTTCCTTTATACCACACTCAAATAATTACAAATGAGTCGGCATCTAATTACAAAATAAAATTTTCCACACGCTACATCAAAATTACACAAAAATGTCAGCTTCCAATTACAATAATTTTTCACTCATGTGACCTCAAAGTTTGCACTATCATCCATGTCACTATCAATGTGTATTAAACTTCCCTTTAACTACACAAAACCAGATTCTATCTTGGTTAGGACATATCATCTGATTTCCACAAACTGCTACTTAGGAACACTACCTGAATACTGCTTCCACCAAAATGCTCCTAACTTCCATGAATAAATGAATGACTATCTGTTCTCTTAACCATCAACATATAACATATCAAAGAGTAAATCCTCAACATCGCATAGCTTTATCTACAATATCCCACTTGCGCTAATCCAAACACTATCTGCTTCTTTGCAAGTCTCTAGTAGATCATTGTGTTGACATCAATGACAATCATAGTTATGAATGCAACAAGAAATGCTATAGAATGGCTACCAAACATTCATTCCTAACAATCTCCCCCATTGGCATTGATGGAAACATAGATGAAAAACATCTAATGTTCCAAAAATCAAATACTGTAACACTACTGCTCTGAAAAATATTTCAAGTCCTCTTCATCAATCAAATCTTGCTTCATTTTTCTATTCAATTCTCTTCAATTGATGGTAAAAATGATTTAAATAGTTTTAGTTTTTCATGTACACTTCTCCCCCATTGACATCAATGACAGAAAATTTCATCATTATGTCAACAATAACTCCAATGTCAAAAGACACTATTCGAAAAATGCATTCACTAGAGTCCTCATGACTCAGCTCAGATACACATACTCCCCCATAGAGGAAGTACCAACATCCAATCTAGAAGAAAGATAAGGCTCATATACTACTGGATAGATGCAACCAATCTACATCACTTCTCAAAAGTAAGCTAGGGCATAACCCCAAGCATACCTCTCAAATACTCAAATGTATCCTTAGGCAAAGGCTTTGTAAAAATGTCTATTATCTACTCCTTTGTGCTTATGTACTCAAGTCTGACTTCTTTCTCAACAACTTTCTCTCTTACTACATGATACTTAATCTCTATATGCTTTGTCTTAGAATGTAATACAAGGTTTTTAGACATACTAACTATGCTGGTGTTGTCATAATATATAACAACAGGTTCAACAAACTTTATTCCAATATCCTTCAGCATTTTTTTAATCCAAATTATCTGGTTACAATTGTTTGCTGCTACTACATATTCTGCTTCTACTACGCTCTGTGAGATATAATTATGCTTCTTGCTTAGCCAAGAAACCAATCTTCCTCCAAGAAAAAAGGCTCCACCACTGGTGCTCTTTTTATCATCAACACTGCCTGCCCAATCAGCATGTGTATATGCACATAGGGTAAAATCATCAGATTTTTCATACCACAATCCATACTCCATTATGCCTCTTAAATATCTCAGTATCCTCTTTACTGTTGCATAATGTGACTCTCTAGGTTTAGCTTGAAATCTTGATACAATTCCAACTGAATGTGTTATATCAAGTCTTGTATGAGTCAAGTACTGCAATCCTCCAATCATAGATCTTTACTTTTTTTGTTCAACTATTGGTGTTTCATTTGTGCTAGATAATTTATGTCCAGTTACCATAGGTGTTCCAACTAGTCTACAGTTCTCCATTCCAAATATTTTCAACAAATCATTTAGGTACTTTCTTTGGCTTACAAAGATACCATCATTGGTTTGTCTTATCTGTAATCCCAAAAAGTATTTCATTTCACCAATCATGCTCATTTCAAATTCAATCTTCATTTCATTAGCAAATTTGTCACTAGCTTCATCTTCTCCTCCAAAAAGAATATCATCAACAAAAATAACTATAATCAACAAACCATTTTCAATTTCTCTTGTGTACAGATTGCTATCAGTTGTTCCTTTTGTAAATCCTAATTTTAACAAATATTTGTCCAATCTTGCATACCAAGTTCTAGGTGCTTGCTTTACTCCATACAAGGCTTTCTTCAGTTTACATACCATGTCTCCTTCTTGAGTCAAAGGAAAACCTTCAGGCTTCTCAATGTAGACTTCTTCTTCTAATTCACCATTCAGAAATTCTGACTTCACATCCATTTGATATGCTTTGAATTTCTTATAAGCTACATAGGCCAAAAACATTCTTACTTCTTCAATTCTTACTACTGGTGCAAAATTTTCTTCATAGTCAATTCCTTCTTATTGTGAGCATCCCTTACATACCAATATTTCTTTCTTTCTTACTACTTCTCCTTGTTCATTCATCTTGTTTTTGAATACCCATTTCATTCCTATAACATTTTTTTCTTTAGGTCTAGGGACCAATTTCCATGTCTTGTTCTTTTCAAAGTGATCTAGTTCTTCTTTCATAGCTTTAATCCAATGTTCATCTTCACAAGCTTCATTAGTAGTTTAAGGTTCAATTTGAGAAATCAAACATAACTATTCTTGTACCTTATTTCGAGTTAGAACTCATCTGTCAATGCTTCCAATAATTTTCTCAACAGGATGATTCCTTGATAAATTCCAATTAGGTGTCATTGTCTCATATCTCACTTCAGATGTCAGTTTTTCAATGACTTCACTATGGCTTTCATTGAACAATTCATTGTCGATTTCATAGAATAATTCAGTAGTTTCAGTGTTACGCTTAGGATGAGTTCCTTAATCAGATGCATAATCAAGCATTATTTCCTAAATTTTGAACTTTTCATCAACTTTAACATTTGCGCTCTCAACAATAGTCTTAGTTCTCTTATTGTAACATCTATAAGCTGTGCTCTTCAAAAAATATCCAAGAAATATACCTTCATCACTTCTAGGATCAAACTTTCCAATATCATCATCTCTCTTTATATAACATTTGCTTCCAAAAATTCTAAAATACTTAACTAAGGGTGCATGTCCAAACCATAATTCATAGGGTGTCTTGTTTGTGTCTGCTCTAATTTGTACTATGTTCATTGTATACATTGTTGTGTTCACTACCTCTCTCCAAAATATCTTTTCCAAATCATTCTCAAATAGCATAGCTCTTGCTACTTTAGTTACTGATATTTTTCATCTTCCTACAATACCATTTTCTTCGGGTGTCTTAGGGGCTAAAAAATATCTCTTAATACCATTCACTTCACAAAAGGTGTTAAACTCTCTAGAAGTAAATTATCCACCTCTATCAAATCTCAAACATTTAATCTTCATTCCAGATTCATTCTCAACTTTATTCTTAATGATCTTAAACTTATCAAATGCTTCAGATTTTTCTTTAAGAAATGCAATCCACATCATTGTTGTAAAATCATTAACAAGAATCATAAAATACCTTTCTCCATAGAATCCTCTAGTCCTAGTAGGACCGCTCAAATCTGTATGAACAATCTCCAACTTCTTTGCAGATGTAAACTTCTTACTAGGAAATGAACTTCTCTTCTATTTAGCCATCACACATTCTTTGCAAATCATGTTAGTAGGCTTCATAATTTTAGGAAAATCCCTTATTGCAAGTGTAGTACTCACTTTCACAATGTTATCAAAATTTATATGAAAAAACCTTCTGTACCATAACCAACTATCATCAATCTTAGTACTCAAACATGTCATCTCAGTAGGATTCAACTAAAATACATTACCTCTGGTTCTAGATCCAGTCCCAATCAGATTTTCATCTTTATCCTTTATCACACAAGTTTTCTCAGTAAACCAAACTTGATATCCCTTATCAACTAATTTTCCAACACTCAAGAGATTATGTTTCAAACCATCCACAAAATAAACATCATTAGTACTAGTCTTTCCATCAAGAGTAATAGATCCTATACCTTTAATCAAACAAGGTACATTGTTTCCAACTCTAACAACTCCTCCATCATAATTGTTAAACTTTATGAATTTTTTCATGTCTCCAGTCATATGATGTGAACAACCACTATCTATAATCCAATCAACTTTCTTTTCAACTTGATAAACTAGGGCTTTTTCTTCCTTAACATTAGTTTCAAGATTCTCTTCTTTAATTGCTACAAATCCTATGCCATCATTATTCTCAGTATCACTTTCACTTAGAGTTCTCTCTATGCTAGCTTCAAGATCTTCATCATTAGCATAATAACATTCCTTAGATCTTCTACGCTTGAAATTGTTTCTATCCTTTTTAACTCTTTTAGGACAGTTAGATGCAAAATGACCATATTCTTGACAATTCCAACATTTAAAAAATTTCTCACCATCTGGTTCTCTCTTCACAAGCAAGGTAATACCTTCTTCAATCTTCCTGTCTTCTTCATTTCTAGATCTGTTATTGCCAGCATAATATTCGCTCACACAGATGCTTCTTGACAAAGTAGGGCGAACACTAAGAGCACTGAATGTTGTCTCCATTCTAGGCAATTCTCCTGATAACCTTGGGTTCATTTCTGCCACTTCCAATCTTCCAAGAAGAGTCTCTCTTGTAAATTTTGAAGTACACGGTATAACTTGTTCAATTATCTATTTTGTCTGCTTAAACACAGCAATCAATGTCCTCAGAATTTTCCATATCACTTCAATCTCTATCTTTGTTCCTCCACAAGATTTTATGCTTGCAACAATTTCTCACATTCTACCAATATAGCTTCTAACAGATTCATCTTCCATCATTCTTATATCTTCAAATGCACATATCCAATTATGTAATCTAACTTTCTTTGCATGTTCATCACCTTCAAAAGTAGAGTGTAAAGCTTTCCAAATTTAATGAGATGTTTTCAAACATTTTACCTGACTATAGTCATTCTCTGGAAGGGCTATCAAAAGTGCTTCTCTAGCAAGTATGTTACACATGAATAGATCTCTCTCATCACTAGTACATGTTTCAAGATTATCCTCTTCAATGATAGTCTTCTCATTCTTTGTAATCAACCAATAACATAGTCCTAAATAGAATAAATGTGTCTTCATCTTTTCTTTCCAGCTGTCAAAATTCACTCCATCAAACTTAGGGCTTTCTTTCTTGAAATTCACCATGGATCTCCTTAAGTTGTTAAACTTCTCTTTCAAGGACCTGCCGCTCTGATACCAATTGTTAGAAAGTAAAGTCCACCAAGATAACTAAGAGGGGGGGTGAATCATTTATCTAATAATTATAACATTTATCAACTTCAATAGAATTTAACCATGTAAGCAATATAATTACCAACCATAGAAAGATATTCATACACAATAACACAATGACACAAGATATGTTGACTAGGGAACCTCTTGATCAAAGAGTAAACCTCGGTGGGAATGATGCCCACAAAAGATACACTAATATGAATATTCCTTGTGAAAGTATGGATTTTTTTAGGAGCCTTATGAAATACATTTAGTACATATGAATCCTGGTTAGGAGATTTTGAATCCCTACGAAAAGATTATAACTCTATTAGGAGTTATGGAAGATAGAAGGACCCACTGCCCAAACATCTTCAAGGTAAGATCATTGAACACACTATCCAACTAATCTTTGTATTACTCAATAGAATAATACCAAAAGATTACTAATCTCAACAATATGTTACCTCTTCTCTGGCTATGCCAAACTGCACTCACTGCTACACCAGATCTCAATTTCAAATCTTTGTACCTCGCATGTCTTCTTTCAAAAATTCACTTTCACAACTTCATTAGCTCTTTTCTTCACTTCATGCATACATCTCTTACTTACAATAAGGAAAAACATTCCTTCCTTTATACCACACTCAAGTAATTACAAATGAGTCAGCATCTAATTACAAAATAAAAGTTTCCACACGCTACATCAAAATTACACAAAATTGTCAACTTCCAATTACAATAATTCTTCAGTCATGTGACCTCAAAGTTTGTGTTGTCATCCACATGACTATCAATGTGTCTTCAACTTCCCTTTAACTGTACAAAACCAAATTCCACCCCGATTAGGATATATCATCCAATTTCTACAAAATGCTACTTAGGAACACTACCTAAATACTGCCTCCACCAAAATGCTCATAACTTCCATGAATAAATGAATTACTATATGCACTCTTAACCATCATCATATAACATATAAAATAGTAAATCCTCAACATCACATGGCTTTATTTGCAATATCCCATATGCGCTAGTCCAAACACTATCTGCTTCTCTGCAAGTCTCTAGTAGATCACTGTGTTAACATCAATGACAATCATAGTCATGAATGCAACAACAACTGCTACAAAATGCATGCTAAAAATTCATTCCTAACACTTTTGAGGCTCATATCTCAAACTTTGTGAGAGATATTGGTGAACTTTCAGATGCTAGATGACCGTGTTTCTGATGCCTACAATAACCTCTCTCCATTCTAGGATATTCGACTTTGGTCTTGGCACCAAAAGGTCTACGCCATTAGCTCTCTTTGGGTGATTAAACTATATGGAAAACCTCATTACACCCACAGAGTCACTAGAACATTCACAACCATTCCAGAATGTTCATGACCATGCAGCACCAAAGTGTTCCCAAGGTGCATTAAGCATGATTAGGCAATGCTATTTTGAGACCTGTATCTCAGACCTCATGAGAGGTATCAAAAACCCATCAAATGCTACATGATTTTGTTTCTAATGCCTACAATAACCTCTCTCCATTATGGGATATTCAACTTTGTTTGAATTTGGTGTGGCAATCGCCCTTGATGTGAAAACTTGCAGTGGGGCTTAGTTGAAAGTTTCACCACTGGGTATCTTTCAAACCATTTTTCTTGGCACCATATATTCTACACCATTAGCTCCCGTTGGGAGGGTAAACACTAGTGACAACCCTTTTCCACCCATAGATTCACTAGAATGTTCATGACCATGCTAAACCAAAGTGTCCCCAAGGTTTACTAAGCACAATTGGGCAGCGATCTTTCAAGGCATGTATCTCAGACCTCGTGAGAGGTATCAATAAATCATGAGATGCTACATGACCATTTTTCTAAGGCTTAAAATAACCTCTCTTAATTCTAGGATATTATACTTTGTTTGAATTTGGCATTGAAATCTCTCTTGATGCCAAAACTTGTAGTGAGGCTCAATTGTAAGTTGCACCACTATGTATCTTCCAAACTGTTCATCCTAGTACTGAACAATCTACTCCATTATTTTCCATTGGGAAGGTAAATGCTAGTCACAACCTTTTTCCTCCCATGGACTCACTAAAACATTCACAACCATACCAAACCAAAGTATCCCCAAGGTGCACTAAGCACGATTGGGCAGTGATCTTTCAAGGCTTGTATCTCGAACCTTCTGAGAGGTATCGATGAACTGTCAGATGCTACAAGACTTTGTTTCTAAGGCATACAATAACTTGTCTCTTTTCTAAGAGATTCAACATTTTTTGAATTTGACATGGCCATTGGCAATCTCCCTTGATGCCAAAACTTGTAGTGAGGTTCAGTTGAAAGTTGCACCATTGAATATCTTCCAAACTGTTCATCCTGGAAGCAAACGGTATGCGCCATTAGCTCTCATTGGGCAAGTAAATGCTAGTGACAACCCCATTCCTCCCATGAAGTCACTAAAACATCCGTGACCATGCTGGACCAAAGTATCCCCAAGG
This sequence comes from Chamaecyparis obtusa, assembly GCA_027943335.1. Lineage (NCBI taxonomy): Eukaryota > Viridiplantae > Streptophyta > Pinopsida > Cupressales > Cupressaceae > Chamaecyparis > Chamaecyparis obtusa. The sequence goes on from BSBK01000176.1 coordinate 121,046, forward strand.
TGCACTAAGCACAATTGGGAAGTGATCTTTCAAGGCTCATATCGCAGACCTCATGAGAGGTATCAGTAAACTGTCAAATGCTACAAGACCATGTTTCTAAGGCCTACAATAACCTCTCTCCATTATGGGAGAGTCAATTTTTTTTGAATTTGGCATGAAAATATTGCTTGATGCCAAAACTTGGAGTGAGGGTCAATTGAAACTTGCACCAGTGGGCATCTTCCAAACTGTTCATCCTGGCACCAAATGGTCTACACCATTAGCTCCCATTGGGCAGGTAAATGCTACAGACAACCTCTTTATACCCATGGAGTCACTAAAACATTTGTGAATAATCATTAGAAGGCCAAGGTGGAAGGATTCTTGATCCATATCTAGATTGCAATAGTAGTTATAATTGTTTAAATATAACTAAAATATTAGACTAGTAGTATATCATTTCATTTTTATCTATTTTTGTTCTCATATCTTGTTTGGGATATTATAGTGGTATCAAAACCTTGACACTCCCATCCTTTTGGGTTGAGGTTAATGAGAAAGAAGAGACAAGAATACATAGTTTATCAAAGATGAAGGCATCACTCCTTTGATATAATGGGGATGCACATGAAAATATGATGACCATCTTTAGGGAGTTGGAAAGAGGACGAATGGCTGATTAATGAGGCTCTCAATCACTTGGTAGAAGTAAGATGAATTGAGTTAAAAGAGAGAACAATATCAATAGACATAATTTAATCAATGGGAGATGACACACACAATAGTCCAATACAAGGTCGATGATCTCAACCTTCTTCTTAAGGAACAAGAAGGAAGAGAATCATTTTACCTCATTGGTTGCATTGTAAGATCATTTAAAGTAGGATTGTCTTGATGGATGGTTTGAACTAGACATGTCTCTCAAAGAATACATACACCTAAGGATGAGATATATATTGATGAAGGGCACTCCCCTTAATACCACAAACACATAACAAAAATAGAGAAATGACAACAATTTGCAAGAACAAAAAATGGGCTTCTTATTATCTCCACAAATGTGGAATTACAAACTTCCAGAATTACAATGTGCAAAGCCACATGGGCATTCCCTTACAATATTCTATAGGACAAAGCCTCAAATCATTACCCAGATCTACCTAAAACTATTTCCAACTGCCCAAACTACCTAAGACAACACTACGTGCCTTATTTATATAGGCAATTTCCACCACCCGAGAAGGTTCCAAAAATTTAGCCTTTAAGGCTGACTATACATAGAATTATTTTGTTTTCCTAATTTTTACAATAGGGTCGGCTCAAAAGAAATATGAAATATGTATTTAGGTAGCCAAACTTCTAGAGCCCATAAATTTTTAACTGTACCTCTGTTTTCCTATTGTAACCACTTTTTGGAATCGCCATGATGAGATCTACAGTGGTTAACAAGCGCAAGCACTGGTCAACGGGGGGTCAATCGTGGTCCAGAGTCTCTAAGGCCTTCAAAATTGACCTGGAAGATTTTGTACCCAAAAAACTCAATAACTTCATTGATACTGATGATGTGGCAATGAAACTCAACTGGTAGGCTGAAATGACTGAGATGAACCTCCACCTGTGAAATCAAAACATTTTCAGATCGTATGACCAACTTACTAAAAATAGTAAGTTTCCATAAATAGAAACTTTGCACAAGATAGCGCTTATTGAAAACAAAATCAGAAATATTTTTGGGTGATGCAAGATTTCTCTTACACCTAGGATGCTCTTGCATCAGACACCTAGGGTAATTTGAGAAGTGACCCTGTCACGACTCAGGTGTGTAGAGGAAAACTAAGACGGTTAACCTCCTCCTTTCTTAGCCATGATGAATCTTCAAAATGTCATCCTTTCTATCTGACCAAATATTCTTCATATACCCTATTCCTTGTGCTTCTACCAACATGACTATGCAGTATATCTTCAATCTCCTTGGTATTTGAACTGGCTGCTAGAATACTCCACTATGTTGTTGTAACCTCATCTTCAACTCCTCCTTCATGATACTATGTCAAATCTAAAATGTTAAACAATGGTGAAATATTTATCTGAGTATGCAATTCTACCTCATAGGCATTTCCTAAATCATGCTTCTTTAGTATCTTACATGGCCCAAACTTCTTCATTTTCATCTTGCTGTATGTACCAACTGGAAATTGCTCTTTCCACAAATGAACCATGACTTCATCTCCAACTTGAAATTCCTTATGCCTCCTTTTCTCATCTTCCTTAGCCTTATACTGCGCATTCATCTTGGTAATGTGCTTCCTCACCTCCTCATGGATGTTCTTCAAATGTTCTACAAAATCCTCAGCTTCAACACTACTTATTTCTCCTTTATCTATCTTCCTCAACTCAGATGCATTTTTGGGACTACTTCCATAGATAATCTATGGATTATGTGATGAACTAAACTTCAAATCTTTCTTCAATTCTTTACTTTCTACTAGTGTCATTCTATGTGTTACCTTATTTGGCAAACTAGCTCCTAGAATTAAGTCCATCTGATGACTGATCTTTCTTACTGATGGTAATCCATCAGGCACATTATCAGATACAATATCCTGAAACTCATTCAATAATTCTACAACTTCTACAGATACATCTTCTACTTCCTCTTTCTCAACCTTTGGAATTAAGGTTAAACACATATGCTCTTGTCGTATACCATCTAAGAAATTTCCTCTATCAATAAAAGTTATTATTGCATTACCACATACCTTTTCTTCGGTCTCCTTCAATGGCTTTAGCTTATGTCGCACTCCATCCTTTGTCAGGGAATAGGTATTTGCACGACCATCATGTACAACACATCTGTCAAACTACCACAGTCTACCCAACAACATATGACATGCATCCATAGGTATGATATCACATAGTACCTCATCATGGTACCCGCGAATCTTGAACTTCACTAGGCACTGTTCACTGACCTTGACCTTGTAGTCATCCTGCACCCAGGAAACCCAATATGGATGTGGATGTTTCTACCACTTGAGCTTCAACTTGGTGACCATCTCTTCTGACACCAAATTATCAGTACTGCCACTATCAATAATCACCTCACATCACTTACCCTCACACTTGCACCTGGTGTGAAATAGGCTCCTTCTTTGCTCAGTCTCATTCTCACCACTCAACAAGACTCTTTTGTTAATCAACATTTCTCCTCTTTTAGCATCTTAAGAATTTGATGATCTGGCATCTTTATCTACATGTGCAACTCTGGCCTGGCCTTCATTTCTCCTATATGTCCTTCCTTGGCATTGAGAAAATTCAAATGCCCTATGACCTTCTTCTCCATAGTAAAAACATGTTCCACAGAAGCCTCCTCTTCCATATCCTTGTCCTCTTCCTCTTCCTCTCTGATCTCTATTATTTTGATCATGGAAATGATTGAAATTATCCCCTCTCTGATTCTAATTGTTACTGGCCTCGTCCTACTTTTTCAAATCTTCATTTCAATCTCCATATGACCGTCCGCTAGATCTTCCATCATAACCTCTTCCGCTTTGTCTGCTCTTAAAACATCTTGTTCAACTTTTTTTCTACTTTTAGGGCAAACTAGTATTCCTCTTCAATACTATTCATTCGAACCAGATTCAGCTCTTCCTGAATACTCAGCCTCAACCCATTAAGGTAATAGGAAACTTTCTCCTTATCATCTTCTGCATGGCCTGTTCTGATGAGGATTCAATAGAATTCTTCTGTATACTCCTGAATAGATCTTCCTGCTTGCTTCAAACTTTGGATCTTCTTCAGTAGGTCATGCTCATAATCAATAGGAATGAACTATCACTTCAATTTATCCACCATTCGATCCCATCTTGTGATTTTATCTTTTCCTCTTCGATTTCACTCCGACTGAATCTCTTACTACTATATCTTCTCATGACCCTTTAGTCTGGCCTTCACAAACTTGACCCGATCAGGATCCTCAATGTCTTTGTACTCAAAATATTCTTCACACTCATTGATCAAGTCGATCAATTCTTCTAGGTTAAGATTTCTTGAAAATGTAGGAACCTCAATCTTAGGTCTTTTCCCAATCTTGGAAATGGCTTGGAAAATTATTTCTTCTTTTGGATTCAAAATTTTGACTTCCCCTTCCTGATCATAATTTCCTTCTCCTTCAGCTTCATCCTCATTTTTGTCTCTGACATTAAGATTCATTTCTATGTGAATCTCCTCTTGCAATGCTCACACTTGTCTCTGCAGTGCCCTAATCTCAGGTGTTACAACACCAGCTCTTCCACCACATTCCCTTTGTGGAGGCATTTTCACACTACTTGTTGAAACTCTAACCACAATTCTAGTACAAACTGCCTCACAATCAATGATCTATTTACATAGAAACCCTAACCCACGCTCTTGGCGCAAACTACCTCATAATCACCGATCTGTTTACACACTCAAGAACTCCCGCTCTGATACCACTTAATGAAGGGCACTCCCCTTAATACCACAAACACATAACAGAAACAAAGAAACAACAACAATTTGCAAGAATAAAAAATGGGCTTCTTATTATCTCCACAAATGTGGAATTACAAACTTTCAGAATTACAATGTGTAAAGCCACATGAGCATTCCCTTACAATATTTTTTAGGACAAAGCCTCGAATCATTACCCAGATCTACCTAGAACTATTCCCAACTGCCCGAACTGCCTAAGCCAACACTATGGGCCTTCTTTATATAGGAAATTTCTACCACCCAAGAAGGTTCCAAAAATTTACCCCTTAAGGCTGACTATACATAGAATTATTTTATTTTCACAATTTTTACAATAGGGTCGTCTCAAAAGAAATATGAAATATGTTTTTAGGTAGCCAAACTTTTAGAGGCCATAAATTTTTAACCATAGCTCCATTTTCCTATTATAACCACTTTTTGAAAATGCCATGACGAGATCTACAGTGCCTGACATGCACAAGCACTAGTTAGCTAGGGGTCGATCCTGATTCGAAGCCTCTAAGGCCTTCAAAATTGACCTGAAAGATTTCATACCCAAAAACCTCAATAACTTCATAGATACTGATGATGTGGTAATGAAACTCAACTGGTAGGCTGAAATGATTGAGATGAACCTCCACTTGTGAAATCAAAACATTCTCATATCGTATGACCAACTTACTAAAAATAGTAAGTTTCCATAAATAGCAGCTTTGCACAAGATAGCCCTTATTGAAAACAAAACCAGAAATATTTTTGGGTGATGCAAGATTGCTCTTACACCTAGGATGCTCCTGCATCATATATCCACCAGGGGTATTAGACCCTACAACAATGATATGGGATAGAATATTGGTAAGTTGAGCCTCCCCTTGTTTTATGGATCTAGAAGATTAATGGCATGATCTTAGGTGCAAAAGACAAACACATATTTTTTAGCCTAATTATTTTCCTGAGGATGAAGCAATCAAGTATGAAACATTACACCTTTATGAGATTGTTCATGAGTGACGGCACCATGAGATGGTTATACTAGGGCATTATCAAATCACTTCCTATGCTAATTTCAAGGAGAGACGCATTGAATAATTTGATGGGAAGGGCCTGGAACTCAACATCAAGGAGTTGGTGCAACTAAAACAGTGGAGCTCCATGGATATCTATATTGCCAAGTTCTAGAGGATTTCTATTTTAGTGACTAACAATTTAAGACAGGAGATTGATAGCAATTTTCATGGATGGATTGATGGATCCCTCCAGGGGTTAGATCAAGGCACTAAGACCTAGCACACTCAAAAAAGAAATCAAGAAGGCTTGTTATATCTCTAAATCAACCCCATGAATAAAATGTAGCACATAAAGCATGAATTCACTTAAATGATGAATGTAGCACATAAAGCATACAAATAAATTTTGTTACGTCATGAAGCATACATGTAGCACATATATTATGAAGCATATTTACATACTAACAATGAACAAATGAACACACAATGAATAAATTGGATCGAATATCAAGTTTCATATATATCAAAATGAATAATAATTGTGTACATATCAAAAAATGGCATACATGCCAAATCAATAATAGAGTTACAAAAATGTGACATCAACTATGTCAAGGTCGATATATATAATAAAAATGTCGAATATATACAAAATTTGGTCATTCAATAACCACAACTAGATCTGTATATCTCTATCAATATCTATGACTCTGTTGGATCATCAAAATTGAGCCTCTACAAAGTAGTAGGTGGCTCGCTAGGTGTCTACACAAGGACAATTCAAATGCTAAATCAGATATCTTTTCTCAAAATAACATCAAAATAACTAAATATTAGATTGTAATTTGTTGGCAGTTGAATTGTTGGTTACCTCATCCCTTTGTTCTACAATTGGGTCGTTCTCTAAAGCTGATGGTCCCCATCTTGCATGAGCTAGAATCCCAACAAAATGTAAACATAGAGGATCCATGGGAAGTTGTGAATAGGGTTGTAACAAGTAAAATAAAATTAAGACAAGTTAGTAACATATATGTCAGGAAACACAAGAAAAATAAAAAATGTATGTACTCATTGTTGGAGATTTTTCAGTAAGCCGGTACTGACTGTATGTTTGTCATTGATGACAACATATGGTAAGTAGCATGCATGGAAGACTTATGCAATAAGATTCTAGTATATTCAACATGGACATGTTATTAGCATAATATCATGGATGCGGAGGTTAACTATTAGTACAGATAGTTATATAGCAGCATGTGTCAATAGTGTTCCTGACAAAGTTACAGGCACTATTCTATGAATGATTGTCCATACAATTATCATGGAGCCTTGCCCATTTGGATATGTGATGGAGACATGTTAGTGATTTTACATTCATGGACATAGAGTTTGATGATCAGTAGAAGTGAAGTTATGCAGTCACTATTCACCAATAGCAGTTTCCTATGTTTATTCAAAAGAGCCGACAAAGATTATATTAGTTCAGGAGTTGCACCTATCATTTTGGTATACGCCCTTGGATTAGTTCTTGGAGAAGAGTTAGAAATGTTTGGTTAAGAGTGCATGATGTAATTCATCTTGAGGAGAAAGTTTTAGTTACTTTGGTAGAGCTGACAATATGTACCGTGCGTCTATATTTATTAATATTGAACAGGTCCCAAAATGTGTTGCATGCTTAGTAGAGCCAACAAAATTATTATTAGAGTATGTTATGGTTTCTCTAATTTGATTTCAAGGTGGTTCTAATAGGCTGACTTGATTATATTATTTAGTGGAAAGATATTTATAGCCAGTCATTTGTGATTGCTAAGTTATGGTTCAGAGTTGATTGTGAAAAGAAAAGCAGAGTGTGTGAAGTGTTGAGCCATCAACAGAAGGTCTATGTGACCAAGTAAAGAGTTTATGCTATACATTGGAACTAATCTAGATAGCAGGTCAAAGTGCAATTTACCAAGATCTATATATAGTGTGTATCTATTATTCAGAAGGTTGTAGCCTTCACCCTATTGAGCAATGCGCTCTTGGACAGTGCATCCTCACCCCTACTAGGTTTAATTGTAAAATACTCCTAACAAGGTCTGACCCTTGACCAGGTCATTTTACTAAATATATTGTAAAGCAATTCCTAACAGGGTTAAGGATCTCCTAACAAGGATCATAATACACTAGTGAAGATTATTAGTGGGTGTCAATTCCCACTAGGTTTTTAACCTATTTGAGTTTCCCCGTAACCAAAATATTGGTGTTGTGTTCAAGTGTTCTTTCATTTTGTTTATGTTTATGTTTGAGTATACTTAATTAGATAAAGAATTGAAACTAGTAGATAAATGATTCACCCCCCCCCCCCCCCTCTCAGTTATCTCTTGGGACTATTCCTAACAATTGGTATCAGAGCCAAGTGCCTCAGAGTGAAAGTTTAATAGCTTGAGGTTGATTAGATGACATTCTTTAGAAAAAATAGTCCTAAGTTTGATGGAGAGAATCATCTTGATTGCAAGAACAAGATGATGCCACATTTGCAGTGCATTGCTTTTGAAGTTTTTGAAGTGGCTATCAAGGAAGTTGAGATCCCCTCTCTAGTATATCTTGCAAAGGATGATGCTACAAGCAAGAAGAAGGATTTGTTCCATTAGAATGCAATAGCAAAAGAAGCCCTTATCAGCGCCCTATATAATAGTGAGTTTTCAGAGATAAAGAAAGTAGACAAGGCCTACAAGATATGGAAGCACCTAGAAGACATGTTTGAAAGAGATAAACAAGAAAAGGATGCACACAAAAAAAATTGGAAGAAAAAATACATGCATTAGAGATGCTACCTGAAGAGAACATCAGAGCTTACAACCAAAGGATTAATGAAGCAGTTGCAGGAATCACGAACAATGGTGGAGAGATCTCAAAAGAAGACATTATGGATAAATTGATGACCACTCTCATAGTAAAGTATGAAAATAAGATCAATATAATTGATGAGACCATGCAGCTTACATCAAATTTCAAAAGAGAGACCTTGATCAACAAAATTTCAGCTTTTGAGATTTCAAGATTGAAGATAGAACCTAAAAGTGAAACAACCTTCAAAGCATCAGTCCATAGTAAGAAATCTAAAAACACCTCTGGTAATTTTGATGATGATGATAAAGAGAAAACACTAGATGATTTCATTACTATGATTGCTAAAAGAGAAAAGAAAGGAAAAAGAAAATATGAAGGTCAATTTCCATTTAAATGCTTTTCATGTAATAAGATTGGTCATTTTGCATCTAAGTGTCCTACAAGAGTTAAAAGATACCAGAATAACTACAAGCCTAAGTATACAAATGAATTCTATTATGCTAGAGATGGAGTATCAGATGAAGAATCAACAGAAGAAGAAATTGGATTCATTTCTCTTGAAGATGAAAAGGATTCACAAGATGGCATCAGGACAGATTGGATCATTGATAGTGGTTGTTCACATCACATGACAGGAGACAAAGATAGATTTGTTCATTTGGATAGATACAAAGGAGGCATGGTTAGATTTGGAGATAACACTCCCAAACCTATCATTGGTAGAGGAGTCATCACCTTGGATGGAAAGAATAGTATTGATGATGTTCTTTATGTTGATAGTTTGAAACATAACCTACTAAGTGTTGGGCAGTTACTTGACAAAGGTTACTGGATGGAATTCAATGAAAACAAGTTCATCATCAACAACAAAGAAGGAGAAATGATTGCATTAGGATCAAAAACCAAAGGTAATGTTTTTCAGCTTAATCGAGAAGCAAGTTGTTTTGTTGCTAAAGTTGATGACAGTTGGCTATGGCATAAAAGACTATGTTATATCAATTTTGATAACATAGTAAAGATAAGTAATGTGAAAGTAGTTAGAGACCTACCTAGCATAAAAAAGATAGTTGATACTATTTTCAAGGAATGTGTGATGGGAAAGCATGTAAGAAATTTATTCAGAAGCAAGCACAAATCAGCAAAGAACAAGTTGGATCTGATTCATATAGACCTATTTGGACCAACTCAAACAAGATCATACTATGGTGAAAGGAATTTCATTTTGTTTGTACATGACTAACCTACAATGATATGGGTTGTGTTCTTGAAAGATAGGTTAGAAGCATTTGAGAAGTTCAAAATATTCAAAGCCAAGGTTGAGAATGAATCTGGAATAAAGATAAAGAGTCACAGATTAGATAGAGGAGCAGAATTCACCTCTGATAGATTCTATGAGTACTGCGAAGAACATGGCATAAAAAGATAGTTTAGTGCACCTAGAACCCCTCAGCAAAATGGGATTGTAGAGAGAAGGAAAAGGATTATCCTTGATACAGCATGCACCATCATGATTGAAGGAAAAGTTGCACACACCTATTGGAGAGATGCGGTCAATACAACAGTCTATACAATCAATAGAATACAATTAAGGCCTAGCACAAACAAGACACCTTATGAGCTATGGTTTGGCAATGTTCCCATAATGAAATACTTTAGAATATTTGGAAGCAAGTGCTACATCAAGAGGGATGAAGCAGTAGGCAAGTTTGATGCAAGAAGTGATGAAGGTATTTTTCTTGGTTACTCTAGTAAAAGTAAAGCTTATAGATGTTTTAACTTGAGATTGAAGAAAATCATTGAAAGTGCTCATGTTAAGATTGATGAAAAGTTTATGGTTCAACAAAGATATCATGATTACTCACCTATGATTGAAGAAGAACCTAGACCTTCCACTAGTGAGACAGTTGTTGAAGAGATGTTTGATAGTATCAATGTATTGTTCAATGACCCTAAAACAAGTGAAGAGGAAACTCAGAAGAAAGATGAGTTAGTTTCACCTAAAGCTCCAAAGTATTCATCTAGATATCAGTCTAAGGATGACATCATTGGAGATTAGAGCAAAAAAGTCACAACAAGATAAAAAAAAAAGAATTCAGCAAGAAATGAGGTGGTATGTTTACTATCTCAGATTGAACCTTTAAGTGTTGAAGATGAATGTAATGATTCAAATTGGCATGATGCTATGAAAGAGGAACTAGATCAGATTATCAAGAATGATACTTGCAAACTGATCCTAAGACCAAGTGATAAGAATGTGATTGGAACAAAATGGATATTCAGAAATAAGATGAATGAAGATGGTATAGTAGTAAGAAATAAAGCAAGGTTAGTGTGTAAGGGATATGCGCAGAGGGAAGGAATTGATTATTCAGACAAATTTGCACTTGTGAGAAGATTAGAAGCTATTAAGTTGTTTCTAGCATATGCAATAGTCAAAAACTTCAAATTCCATTAGATGGATGTTAAGTCAGCATTCTTAAATGGAGAGTTAAAAGAAGAAGTATACATTGAGAAGCCAGAAACATTCACCCTATTAGATAGACCTGATATGGTATGAAGATTTAAGAAAGCCCTCTATGGACTTAAGAAAGCCCCTAGAGCATGGTATGAGAGACTTGATGGATATCTAACTAAAATTAGATTCAAAAAAGGAGCAGCATATTGTAATCAATTCATAAGAGAGACATCTGAAGGACTACTACTTGTAGCTATATTTGTTGATGACATTATCTTTGGAGGTAATGACAAACTTAGTGCTGAATTTGCTAAGGATATGAAGAGAGAATTTGAGATGAGCATGATTGGACCCATCAAATACTTTTTGGGATTGAATTTGCAATAGACAGAGAAAGGTATTTTTATTAATCAGTCCAAGTATGTGAAAGATATATTAAAGAAATTCAAGATGGATGATTGCAAGCTAGTAGGGACACCTATGATAATAGGATGTAAGTTTACAAAAGAAGATGACTCACCAACAGTAGATATAACATTATACAAATCTATGATTGGAAAAATTATTTATCTTACTCAAACCAGACCAGATATTTCCAATGCAGTTGGCATAGTTGGAAGATTTTTAGCAGAGCCTAAACAAAGTCACCTCATGGTAGTAAAAAGAATATTTAGATACTTGCAAGGCACTATATATTATGGTCTATGATATCCCAATTTAGAAAATGTTGAGCTTCATGTATATACTGATGCAGATTGGGCAGGATGCATTGATGATAGAAAGAGTACATCAAGAGGAGCAGTGTTTCTTGGTGACAGACTTGTCACTTGGACAAGCAAGAAGAAAATTTTTATCTCTCAAACAACAGTACAAGCCGAGTATGTTGTAGCAGCCCTAAATTGTTCTACAATTGTATGGATCAAGCAAATGATAAAGGATTTTGGAATTTAGATTAATTATCCTATTGTTATTCATTGTGATAACACTAATACTATTAATATGTCAAAGAACCCTGTGATGCATGCAAAGGCACAACACATTGAGATCAAGTATCACTTCCTAAGAGAGAAAGTAGTAGAGAAAGAATTCAAGTTGGATTATGTGAGTACTAAAGATTAGCTAGTAGACATATTCACAAAGCCCTTGCCAAAGGATACTTTTGAGTATCTCAAGGAGAAGTTGGGAGTAATTCCCGTCCTTGATTCTGCTTAGAAGAAAGAATAAAGAGCATTAGTCCTCAAGGACTAATGGATGGTTTACTACTCTACTTCAGGAGTAGTACCAGTGCTAAAACTAATTGGTGCCCTTTTCCATTGATTTCAAAGGTGGAGTAATATATATAGTCATAAAAAAAGAAGCAAAGAAGGAGTAATACACTAAGGGGGAGTAGCATTCAGTTGTGGAAGCAGTTCAATTGAGGAAATGAAGAATGTTGAAAAATATTGTAGCAGATGGAGGATTCATCCTTGGGGGATTTTTAAAGAGGAAGTGGATAATGTTGTAAAAGAAATGTTCATTTCGATTGCTGGATTTTTTCATTCCATATGTTGCCATCAATGCCAAAGCGTGCGATTGTTGGAGATTTTCTAGCAAGCCAATACTGACTATATGTTTGTCATTGGTGACAACATATGGTAAGTAGCATGTGTGGAAGACTTATGGAGTAAGATTCTAGTATATTCAGCATGGACATGTTATCAACATAATATCATGGACGTAGAAGTTAACTGTTAGTACAGATAGTTATATAGTAGCTTGTGTCGGTAGTTTTCCTGATAGAGTTACAAGCAGTGTTCTATGAAAGATTGTTCGTATAGTAATAATGGAGCATTGCACATTTGGATATGCTATGGAGACATGTTAGTGATGTTACATTCATGGACGCAAAGTCTGATGATTAGTAGAAGTGAAGTTATGCAATTGCTATTCACCAATAGTAGTTTCATGTGTTTATTCAGAAGAGCCAACAAAGATTATATTAGTTCATGATTTGCGCCTATCATTTCAATATGAACCCTTGGATTAGTGCTTGGAGAAGAGTTAAGAGTGCATGATGTAATTCATCTTGAGGAGAAAGTTTTAGTTACTTTGGTAGAGCCGATAGTGTGCAGTGTGCATCTACATTTATTAATATTGAACAGGTCCTAGAATGTGTTGCATGCTTAGTAGAGCTGACAAAATTATTATTGGATTATGTTATGGTTTCTCAAATATGATTTCAAGGTGGTTCGATTAGGCTGACTTGATTATATCATTTAGTGAAAATATATTTATAGGCAGTCATTTGTGATTGCTAAGTTATGGTTTAGAGTTGATTGTGAAAAGCAGACTAGAGTGTGCGAAGTGTTGAACCATCAACAAAAGGTCTATGTGACCAAGTAAAGAGTTTATGCTATAAATTGGAACTAATCTAGACAATAGGTCAAAGCACAATTAACCAAGATTTAGACATAATGTGTATCTATTATTCAAAAGGTTGTAGCCTTTACCCCATTGAGCAATGTGCTCTCGAATAGTGCATCCTCACCCCTAACAAGGTTAATTGTAAAAGACTCCTAAAAAGGTCCAACCCTTGGCCATGTCACTATACTAAATATATTGTAAAGAAAATCTTGATAGGGTTAAGGATCTTCTAACAAGGATCATAATACACTAGTGCAGATTATTACTGGGTGTCAATTCCCACCGGGGTCTTTACCTATTTGGGTTTCCCCATAATGAAAATATTGGTGTTGTGTTCAAGTGTTATATCATTTTGTTTATGTTTTATGTTTGAGTATACTTAATTGGATAAAGAATTGAAACTAGTAGATAAATGATTCACCCCCCCCCCCTCTCAGTTATCTCTTGGGACGATTCCTAACACATATATAAACGCATATGTTAAATATGTATAAATAAAAAATACATACCGAAACCTCAAATGGATCTCTTGTACTCTTAGGATGCATTGCCACTGATGTGGCAACTATAACCAATTCCTATATGAACAATCATAACATATTTCATATTCATTGAGGAAGGATTTCTAAGAGATTTAGAATAATCAAGAATGCTGATGGAAGTGCTCCAAGGTGTGCTCACACAAGTTACCAAGGACTTCTCTTGCCCAATCTACTTAGCACCCGAATCTCTCTTCTAGGACCTCAATAGCATGAAGAATCCAATCCTAAGACTACCCTAACTCTACTCGAAGATTTATTCTTCTTGTGTTTAATGTTGAAGGACAACTATCACTAGTTTTGTCTCAAGGCTTCACTACTCCTTAGATGACTCCAAGTGATCTTTGACCATGAACTTGTCTCAAGTGCTACAGGGGGTCCATTTTTCATCAAAAAATCCTTTTTTGTTCCCATTGATTTGATTTTAATAGGTTTCAAATATCTTTTCCATCGAGTTCACAATCTAGCTTGCCCATTGGCTTATTAGGCTTAGTGATTTCTAGTAGCCCTAAACAAGGTACTTCTCTCATTTCTTTCTAAAATTTTTTGAATGACCTCAAAAACTAATTTTAAATTTGGATACCCTTTTGGGATACCTTAGATATTTTGTAGGTTTTAGGTTTATAGGGTCTTTGTATAGAAGATTCCTAGATTATAGGGCTAATAGGGCTATTTTTAAGCTGGTTGCTGATTTCTTGCTAGAAATCTAGGTTAGAGAATTGGCCAATGCCTAATCTCACTACTAGGATACAATATATCTATAGTCTATGTGAAACCATACTCCATTCATGCTTCCATTATTTTCCTTCCAAATGCACCCTACTTCTTCTCCATCTTACACCTAGCCAGGTAAACCAGTCTTGCCTAGGGCATGACCTTAACAATGGCCATCTACTTCTTCATGCTTCCTCCCTACATATATACACTATACAAAATCTCCCCTACCATATTTATCCAGACCCTAGTGATTCCCACTATTAGATTCTATGGGGGAGCCATGAAGCCAAAATCTACCCTATGAACACCAGCAACTAGACTATCTACAAATTGATTTATTAAACTATCCTAATGAACTCAAAAAAACTCTATCACTAAATGAAAAACTCTTTAAATTAACCACACAACACAAATATAAAATTAAGTTATTCTCTTCAATACATTTATTCATTTTGACACTCAAAACTAATAGATTGTCATTGCAAATCTGAACACACGATCTATTTTCAAACTCTAAAACTCCTCTCTACAACTTGCCTTGGGAAATGGGATCATATCTCAACTAAAATATGCCCTTTCCTAGATTTTAGGCCACTAAGCATTGATTAGATCCCTTAACTCCAAATGGGATCAATGTTGTTGATGTTGCATGCAACTGTACACACAAAATAGTGCACTTCTATGGATCATTACAATCAAGAACACTCAAGAGTGAGGCCTCAAAAATTGATCCATAGCTCCCTAAGCATGGAGTCACAAGGATAGTTTGAATATTGCTCTCATCTAGAGCTATTAGGCCTATAACCTTGCTAGTAAACCACACTATGAGATATTCAAATGAAGACAAGGGCAAGAATGCCAATATCCCCAAGAATCAAATGAAAATGCAATGCAAGCTAGATTAATATGAGTATGAAAGTATGCAAGCTATGATATGAAAATGAAAGTACAAGCTAAGCTATGAAATGGAAATAACAAGTATTACAAAGCCTCCTAATTAAGCTATGTGAGTTATTCTATAGCATAAAGGAAACTAAGCTAAGAAAACATAAACATGAAGCTACTATGCAAGAATGAAACTAAAATGGAATGTAGATGCCTAAGCCAAGAATGCTCCAAATCTTCAAAAGCTCCAAAATCACCTAGAAAACCTGCAGCATAACATTAGCATAAAAGATTGAGATATGAAAATGAGGAAGAGAGCTCTTCTTTTATAGAGAATGAGAAACAACAGACGATGGAGATTAAGAGGCAAAAGATTTAATCAACGGTGGGGCTTAAAAGAGGAGCAATCCATGTGCACAAATATCCTCCAATGAAAAAATAAGAGTTGACTTTTGTGTCCATATGAGACAAAAAGTTCTTTTTCCCTTTTTATAAAATAAGAATAATGCTTTATTTGTGCAACTTAGGATAAGAGAAAAAGTGGGGACTTTTTATTTAATAAAAGGGGAGGAAATATTACTTTTAAATAAATAAAGACTTAGGATAAAATGGTTAACCCATAGAATATAATCGAATAAATGATAAAATAGGCCTTGATCAAGGAAATTGATATAATTGAAAATATTGATTCAGAGATTTGATAATTTGAATAAATGGGGCCCAAGGTCTAGGTGACCATTTTAGGGTGCACACATTTGCCCCTCTTTGACTAATGTGAGGTCGACTCAGGATCACATGCAGTCAAAGAATGAAATTAAAATGTGAGATCAATTTGGGATCACAAAACAACCTAGACGTGTGTTCATTCTAGGAACACATTAGGACAAAGATAATCTGACTGAAAGACAAGATCAACACCATTGCTGTTAAGTGATAATCAAGTCTAAAAATAGGAGATGAGAATCAAAAGACAAGACCAACACCATTGCTATTAAGTGATATTCAAGTCTCCAAATAGGAATCTCAAGCTGAGCTAAATGATAAAGCTGAATCAAAGATTGAAGTTGATAGGAACTGCCCCCTTGGAATTGAAATTCAAAATCAGATAGAGGAGAAGTAGCAAATTGATAAACTTGATCAAGTCACTAGAAATCATAATCGAAGATGAAAAATGATACGATAACCAATAAGTAGTGAAGAATATTCCCTAGACAAATGAAATGAAGGGGATGAATGAAAGACTAGAAAGTTTGAAAGAGACGGGGATGAAGAAATGAAGATGCCCCAGTGAAGATTGAAGGATCAGGCCTCAAATGGTCAGCCAACTACACCGAAGAAGAGGAAAATTTGAAATGCAATTTTGACTATCAAGACAAACTTAGATTTTGATTTGGAGTCTGAAAATGGATCTAGGATGTCGAAATTAGCCAAGGGTGCAATTTTTGCAGAATTCTGAGATGTCTTGAAAATTAGGTCAAAAAGTCAAAATGCTATAAAAGGGGTAAAAAGTGTCATTTTCAAAATCATTTGACTTTTATTGATTTGAGAACTTTTAGAGCTTTAGAGAGAGAAAATGGCTCAGTAAGAAGCATTTCTGATCCACAAGCATCATTTTGAGCGCTCCCAGTTGCACAACCGGCCTCCACACTATGGTGCCCTAGTATGTTTTAGAAAAATTTGCCTTTGGTTGAGTCATTTATGGCATTTAATCCATTTAAAACATGTTTTAAAATTTTTGAATTATTGAATTTTCAGACCTAGGTGAAGTGTCACGTGATACTTTACAAGTATCGCACCCTTTGGAAATATCTATCGCACAATACTTCATGGGTCCATATTGTATCGCGCAGGTATATGAGATAGTATCGCACCATAAAGAGTGAACTATCGCACAATCCGATACAAAGTTTCACCTATTAAGATAGTATCGCATTGTTCAGAGGAAAGTATCGCATGATACTTTAACAAAAAATTGTATCGCCCAATTTAAAAATTTGACATGTTTTAATGATTTTGAGCAAAAATGACATGGGTCTAGACAATATTTTCATTTTTAAGATGTGTTGTACTAATTTTTAGATATCCATCATGATATGTGTTGACATCTAGTAGGGTTTAAATGGCTTGCAGGAGGTCTTTTCGGTGCTACTCATTAGAGCACCAAAGGTGATCAGGTTGCAGTTTGTTCGAGATCTAGATGATCCATGCAAGGTTGATTTGAGGGCTATGTTCTTTGGGTATCTATTATAGTTACCCTACATTCATGTTGATCATGGGTTGTTGACTGCACTTGCCGAGAGATGGCATAGAGAGCACAACACCTTTCATCTACCTACTACAGAGGCATCTATCACACTCGAGGACATCTATCAAATTCTTCGAGTCCCCAGTCACGGCGATCCTGTAAGTATAATTATGTTTTATAGATAGTCATAAATGTGAAGTTTCCATATGATAGAAACTGACATGATTGTTTGATGACATAGGTATACTATGATCAGGATGCTACTGAGGGATGACAAGCCATCCAGGGCATGTTCTAGGATGTGACTATTATTGACAGACACATCAGCTAGGATTAGTTGATGGATGATTTTGGTAGGGACTACCCAGTACCGTGCATTGTAGCCTCCATTATTGCACAAGCCCTCATTACTGATAGGAGTCAAAAGGGGTTTCCACTAGGATGGGGTAGGTTGTTAGTGGATCTAATAGGACACCCATGGTGAATGGCATGGGGCCCATCCATCCTAGCAGACATGTACCACGAGCTACATGAGGTCATCTATAGGGGCAGCTAGACATGGGCATGTGGTGCTATAATAGCATAGGTTTGGGCATGGGAGCACATCACTATGGTGTGCCCATGAGTATAGCCAAGGGAGAGGAGACATCCCTTTATATATAGGTATGCAAGGTTCTTGTCACAACCTCACAGCGGTGATGTGACATATTACAAGAGGATATTGGATGAGCTTACCTCATTCATATGGAGACCTTATAGGGTAGTGGAGCCATGGGGGGATGTGGATGATGAGCTCAGTTACATGTTGTGTAGCTAGCCACTGGTAGGTCAGCATTCAGAGATTGTGGAGAGATTTTGTGATCACTCGGGTTTGGAGGTAGTTTGGGCACTAGCAGTGAGTATCCATGGAGACTATGACTTATGCACAGGCCTAGGATGAGGAGGGTCATGGGTGGCTACTGATGCTAGATTACTAGTAGGCAGTATAGGAGATAGCTATGGTGCAGTGGGAGCCATGGGACTATTTCCCAGACATGGCAGATGCAGGGGCTGATGCAACCTATAGAGGAGAGTAGTGGAGGACTCCATTTCCTTGATTCATTGTACCTAATGCATAGCCAACAACTTAGGGAGGTGATGAGGGAGATGATGGTGGGGATGGAGGAGGAGGAGGAGGAGGAGCCTAGAAGGTAGGCTAGAGCTCATGATCAGGTGGCCAGAAATAGCCATAGGGATAGAGTTCAGAGGGTGAGGATGTGGTGAGACCATCTCACCAATAGGCAGAGGCTCGGCAGGATCAACCTGTAGGAGGAGAGGACCTAAGAGCCAAGATATAGGCTCTAGAGACTAAGATGCAATAGCTTAGGATCACTATTGCTATTAGAGAGTAGCAACTGATAGATTTGAGGGGTGAGCTTGAGAGATCGAAGCATCAGTGAGAGAGGGTTGTAAAGATGGCCACAGTAAAGAGATGGAGAGAGGCAGCATGAGCTGCATATTATTAAGGTCTCTATATTCAAGTTGTACTAGCAGGATAGAGAGTGCCTCCCTACTTAGCAGTAGCTAGGAGATCAGATGTGGTACCAGATATAGTATCACCTACTCCACTAGCGGCTCCTCATGATGGTGGAAGTGAGTCTTAGGTCTAGGATGTTAGGATAGATGTGTACACATATCATGAGACTTTGATCTAGATTTTGGGATCTCATTTTGTATATTGTATCATGACATTTGTTATATATATGAGATTACTAGATTTGTGATATATCATGTGTATTTGTCTCACTTGTGATGGATGTATCAGTGTTTATATTGTCTTGTCATATTGCTCAAAAATGTATGTTATAAATGCTCATTTTTTATCTCTCTCATAGATGTATGATTAGTTTTCATGTTTCTAAAAATGACATTTTTAGGTATATAGATATGATGACAAGATTAACCCCTTGTGATGATAGGAACAAGACGTGATGTGAAAGACAAAGGATCGAAAGACATGATCGAGAAGAGGAAAGGATGAGCGTAGTTGACCAACCAGTCTATGAAAGATGAAAGGAGAGCTCTCGCCATATGCAAGATGCAAAACTAGACTAACATGGACCTAGGAATGCAAACTACTATGCAAAGTGGTTTACTTGCAAGGTTACGAAGCCAATAGACATCTAATTATCATCATCAAGCTTTATTGGTAGCGTCACAAGATCATACAATACACACTAGTATGACTATGGGTATATGAATATGATCTATATCAAATAGGAATGTGGGAATCCCACCTAGGCACCAAAGACATGTAGGTCAAGATGACAAGTGCAGTGAGATTACCTAAGTTTAAGATAGCAAGATTATACTCACATCGAGACACCAAGAAAGTCAAGATGACTAGAAGCATGCACTTGCATAAAATAGTGAAGGATAATAACTTGTAGGTCCGAAGTGTCAAGTGGAACAAGCATAAATGCTAATGACAATTAGAACTGACAAGATATACCCACAAGTAGAGAAAGAAATAAGACATGTTCTCATTCCCTCAGTCTTCTATCCATGCATCATCGAAAACTTCTTAGGGACAAGAACACTCATTCAAGAAATCATCATAGACAGCACACAAATGAAAATAATGTCAAACAAATCTCAGGGAGTCAAATGTTTAAGTGTGTGTGTGTAGGTCATAGAGTCAATATTTGAGTATCATATTTGCCAATTAGTAATATCACATCATACTGGACTATAGGTAAGACATTTGATAAGTGTTGAGAAACACTTGACGCTAGGGTAGTGTTGAAAAAAATAGTTGGGTAGTGTTGAGAAACACTGTTTGCAAGGATGTCCTAAAGACCAACGCATCCTAGAGACCAAAGCTAATACAGTTATGCCCCCTAGACAAAGACAAAGACCAATGCCAAATCAAGGCAACAAAGATGAGGGATGATGGAGAAAGGCTAAGTGTCGAGGACACGTTGAAAAATAAGGGTGCAAAGGCCTCAAGTAGCACTTGTTTCCAAGTTTTCACCACTTGGATTTTATTGCAATTTTTTCTTTTTTTCTTCTTTTTTATTTTTGCTACCAAGGCGCCTATTTCCAGGTTTTCACCAAGGCACTTTTTCTATTTTTTTGAATTTATTGCTATTTTTTTAATTTTTTTGTATTTTTTCAGGACTTTATATGCTTTTTAGGATTTTTTCAACATCATATATGAATTTTTATTTTTTTGTATTTTTTCAGGATCAATAAAATATATACAAAGGATGCCCCTAGATAGAATGGGCATCATGGGTAGAACTTCTTTAGGTGCAAAATGTTGATAGGATCAGGGAGTTGTTCCCCCTTTTCATCAAATAACAAGTAGGCACCTATCCCAAAAGTAGTAGTAATAATGTATGGTCCAAGCCAATTAGGTTCAAACTTTCCCTTTTGTTCTCTATGTTGTTGATTCTTAGGGTTTTCTCATAAGACAAGATCCCTTATTTGAAATTCTCTAGGGTGAACCTTCTTGTTAAATGCTTTGGACATACACTTTTGGTAAACTCTTATGTGATCAAATGATGCTTTTCATTTCTCATCAAGAAGTTCTAACTCTTGTAACCTCATGGCACGGTAATCCTCATCTGTAATCAAACATTTGAGAGAGACTCTAAGTGAAGGAATCTCTACTTCTAAAGGTAATACTACTTCAGCACCATAAGTGAGGGAAAAAGGAGTAGCTCCTGTTGGAGTATGAATACTCATTCTGTAAGCCCATAAGGCTGGATTGATTTGTAAATGCCAGCCTCTACCATTCTTGTGAACTGTTCTATGGAGAATATTTAGAATGGTTTTATTAGAAGCCTCTGCTTGTCCATTTCCTTGTGGGAATTAAATGGAGCACCAATGCTTTTTTATCTTGAATTTTTTATAGAGGTGTGTAAGGTCCTTATTTTTAAACTAGCCTCCATTGTCATTGATTATTTCAGAAGGTACTCCAAACCGACAGATAATGTGGTTCAAAATCAACAAGGAGATCGCCCTTCCTAAAGCAATAGAAAGTGGAAGAACTTCTAACCATTTAGTAAAGTAGTCAGTAGCAGTAATGATGAATTTATTCCCACCTAATGAGTTGGGATGAATCTACCCAACAAGGTCAAAGGCCTAGCATTGAAATGGCCAATGAGATATCAAAGGAATAAGCTCCCTGCCTAGAGCATGAATCAAGTTTCCATGTTTCTAACACTTTTCACATGATTTGGAAAAAGCTATGGCATCCATCTGCATTGTGGGACAATAGTACCCAGCCCTAAGAAACCTTTGGGCCATGGCAAGACCATTAGAATGTCCTCCACAAATGCCCTCATGAATGTCAACCAATGCTCGACCAGACTCATCCTTTTCTAAGCACCTAAGAAGTGTCCCATCTAAACCCCTTTGATACAGATCACTAGAGATAAGGGTATGGTGAGAGGCATTATGGAAAAGGTTTCTTCTTTAAGAATGGTTGAATGTGTCATGGATGATGCCATCACAAAGATATGAGTAGATAGTACCATAGCGGGATGATTCATGACTAACCAAGGTACAAATGACATGACTTTCTAAGGAGTCAAAAATGGGGAATCGTAGCTCTTCCACCAGGAATTCATATCTAGACTCATGTTCTTTTAGCTATAGGAGTGAAACAAGTGTAGCCATGGCATCAGCTGCTTTGTTTTCTACTCGAGGGATTTGTTGAAATTTAACAAAGGTGAAATATTGACGCAATGAATCAACCATCTTCTTATAGGGTATCAGTTTGTCATCCTTTGTTTGGTATTCTCCATTAACTTGGTTGATAATCAATTATGAATCCCCATAAAAATACAGCTCTCTAATTCCCCATTCTATAGCCATTTTCAATCCATTTGTCAAGGCCTCATATTCAACAATGTTGTTTGTGCATGGGAATAATAACTTATAGGACTTAGGAATAGTAAACCCATGAGGTGAAACAAACAACACTCCAGCTCCTGAACCATTCTGCATCAAAGAGCCATCAATGAACATCTTCCATGTTCTTGTAGGCATGTGCATTATGTGCTCGTCTGGAAATTCAACTTGAATGGGTACACTTTCTTGAATGGGAAAATCAGCCAGTTGATCAGCAATAGCTTGTCCCTTTATGGTTTTACACTCAATCTACTCAATGTCAAATTCTGAAAGAATCATCATCCATTTAGCAAGTCTACCTATGAGGGCAGCCTTGCCGAACAAATACTTAAGAGGATCAATCTTGGCTATGAGACATATTGTATGTGCAAGCATGTAGTGTCGCAACTTTTGGGAAGCAAACACCACAGCAAGGAAAGATTTTTCAATACTAGTATAATTGATCTCATAGGAAACAAGTGTTCTACTGATGTAATAGATAGCTCTTTCTTTTTCAATGTCATCAAGCTGAGCCAATAATGACCCCAAGGAAGATTTTGTAGCTGAAACATACAAGATGAGCAACTTTCCTAGGATAGGAGGCATTAAGATTGGAGGATTGGCCAAGTATTGTTTGATCTGATCCATGCTTTTCTGACAATCCTCATTCCAAACACACTTAACCCCTTTATGTAGTGTCTTGTTAAAGGGTTGGGCTCTATCTACTAGTTGTGAAATAAACCTCCTGATAGATTGAAGGCATCCCTGGAGACTCCTCATTTGGCTGATATTTTTAGGAGGTGGCATATCTAATATTGCTTGGACCTTTTTTGGATCCACCTCTATTCCTTTGGCTGAAATAATGAATCCTAGAAGTTTCCCAGAGGTGACTCCAAAAGCACATTTTTTTGGATTTAATCTCAGTTGGAACTTTTCCATGCAATCTAAAATGACTTCTAGATCTCCTAGATGTGCATCCCTTTTCTTAGATTTTGCTAGGGTGTCATCCACATAGTCTTCCATGTTCTTATGCATCATGTCATGGAACATAGTGGTCATAGCTCTTTGATATGTAGCTCTTGCATTTTTCAATCCAAATGGCATGATGTTCCAACAATAAGTTCCCCATGGACAAGTGAAGGTTGTCTTTTCCTAATCTTCAGGAGCTATCTTAATCTGGTTGTAGCTGGAAAATCCATCCATCAAAGAATAGATCTTGTATCCCGCAGTCATGTCTACTATCATATCTATGTTCGAAAGTGGAAAATCATCCTTTGGGCAAGCTTTGTTAAGATCTCTAAAATCAATGTAGACACAAATGGACTTATCATGTTTTGAAACTGGTACAATATTGGATATCCATTCGGCATAAGTGATAGCTCTGATAAACCCTGTACTGAGGAGCTTTTCTAATTCTACCTTTACTAAGAGAGCTATGCGAGGGTGCATTTTCCTCAAATTTTGTTTGACCAGTTTGATGCTTGGAGCTATGGTCAAGTGATGCATAATAAGACTAGTGTCCAACCCTGTCATGTCTGAGTAAGTCCAAGCAAAATTTATCTTTTCTCTTTGTAGGAATTTAGTATATGCCTCTTTTGCTTGTGCTAATAAATATTGAGCCAAATGTACTATTTGTGGAGCCTCTTCTATATTCAAGTTGACTGGCTATGTAGGCTCAATAAGCATTGATGACCTGTCCTAGAAATAACTTAGAAGATTATCAAGTACCCCATCCTTAGGTGCCTCAAAGAGGTTTTCACCTGTGGATACATCC
The DNA here is from genome assembly GCA_027943335.1 of Chamaecyparis obtusa. Classification (NCBI taxonomy): domain Eukaryota; kingdom Viridiplantae; phylum Streptophyta; class Pinopsida; order Cupressales; family Cupressaceae; genus Chamaecyparis; species Chamaecyparis obtusa. The sequence continues at coordinate 145,254 of BSBK01000176.1, forward strand.
TTTGTTTTTACTTTTTTGGGTTCTAACACCACCACATAGTGGTTTTCTCCATCATAACCATTATTCCTTTTTTCTTTTCTTTTCATTTTGTGACTGAGATACTTGATATCTGGCTCTGTCATACTTGTAGTTGGTTCGTCAGTGGAAGAGACTACTAGTTCAAGGGCATTTAAGTAGCACGCTATCTCATAGTCATTCTCGAAAGTTGGGAGCTGAGGCTCCTAATAGCACTGAGACCAATCAATTAGGTGAGGATTGGCAAGAGGTAGGTTGATAATAGGGTTGATGTTGTTGATATGGATGGTGTCATCTCTAGTGATTGCAAAGTTAAGATCTATCAATTATCCCTCTAAGATACCTAAATTAGGACTTATCCTACCTAAAAAAGCATTTTCCACTAAAGTGACTTGTGGATTCCAATCCTCTAATCCTACACTAGACTTGTTAGCTACTGTAGGTTGGGCATTATAGGTATGGACAACATCAATGTCCTTGTTAACTATAGAGGAGTCTGAGAGAGACTCACATTCATATTCATGAGAATCCGTATCTGAATCCTGACTGGGATGCTTACACCATACATGTTTTTGACACCTTGAGATGGAGGCTTTGATATCACCAAGGGTAACACCCTCTTGAATGTCATTTGTGTTTTGGTGCTCTTGAATAGGATTTTCAACATGATCTTCAATGGAAGATTCTTCTTGTTCTAGATCTGAAACTGTCAGATTAGTAATCGGAGTATCGGAATCTCCCCAAAGGAGATTGGTGGAAGGGACCCAATCTTCACACCTATCTTGTTGATTTTGAAAATTGGGTATGTAGTCTGATTTATCATCACTATCTATCGTAGCTAGGATATGATTACTTTTCTTGTTTTGGCCCTCAAAACCTAGGCCAACTACTGTCTTAGATCTACGCCCAAAAAGAGCATGATCAAGTGGTCCAGCCTTAGCATCTAATCTTTTACTGAGAGGACCATGACCCGGGTAACCCATATTTGTGACCAAAGTGTAGCCTCTCCCATAATCCTGAGGAGATGGGGAGAAATTTTCATTATGCTTGTACTTTTCCTCCTTGTAGATCCAATCTCTAATGGCTACTTCTTCTTTTTCATCTTGAATGGGTATGGATGACTCCACAAATGTGTCAAACAAAGTCATGGCAGAAGAAGAAGGACCCATTTCTTATGATAGTTTTCCATAGGACCTAGGTGGACCCCCCATACTGAAGTCTATGGCTTTGAACTTATTCTTGCAGTGCTCTAGAGTTGTATCAAAATGTTCTACTTCTCGGTTGAGAGGAATATAAGTCCTTGCTGAAATTGTATTTACAGATAATTTGCTATCCCCAAGTATACAAACCTCAACTCCATTATAGGGGAACTTGACACATTGATGATAGGTGGATGGTATTGCTTGCATGTCATGGATCCATGGTCTACCAAGAAAAATATTATATGCTAATGGACCAGCATCAACTATTTGGAACAAAATGTCCTTTTCAATAGGACCAATTATGATAGGAAGAACGGCTAGACCTTTGGAACTTCTCTCTACTTCATCATAGGCTTTTATTGTAATTTACTTCCTTGTGTCAATTACTTGCTCTGAGTATCCTAAGATTTTCAATAGGCTCAAAAAACAAATGTTGAGCCTAGCACCCCCATCTATCAACACACACCTGAAGCGGGTTTTATGTATCATGACCTCAATGTGAAGGGCAAGGTTGTGTGGATGGCTCAAGGATTTGTCATCTTCTTCTAAAAAGGTTAGATAATGTGGGCTAGCAAGGTGGTTAACCATGCTTTGGAATTGGTCAACATCTATGTTGTTAGGAAAATTGGCTACACACAAAGCATCCTCAAGGATACACTTATGTCTTGGAGACAACTCTAGGAGCTCAAAAATTGAAATTTGGGCTAGTGTTCTTTGTAACTAGTCAACAAGATTATAGCTCGTGTCGGGATTGACTGCTGATTTGATAACATTTTTATATTTTACTTTCTTGGATTTGGAATTAGGCCCTCTAATGACCCCAAGACCTTGGTTCTAACTTCTAGTGACAGTGTTTAAAGCTTGGGATGACCTTCGAGACTGAGGACCTCTAAGCTCAATCATAGGTTCTTCATCAAATATAGGAGGAGAATTAACATCATGACCATGAGGACCTCTGCTTCCCATCATATTAACACTCTACTCAACAACTTCAAGCATATTGATGACATTTTTTGCAAACGTGTAGGTGTAGTTAATTGCAGCTTTTCCATCTTTGGGTTTAGAGGTTTCCCCCTTATCGTATTTTGGCAAAGGTTCCTTGAAATGCTTTGTGGTCTACATTAGTATTCAAACCGTCAACTTGAAGTTTACCATTCTCAATTAGATCTTGAATGATATGCCTAAGCTTCCAACAATGTTCTATATCATGTCCAATGCCATTATGGTACTTGCAGTAAGATTTTTCATTCCACCAATATGGCTTGATTTCAAGTATGTGGAAGTTTGTTGGATCTTGAGGTTGTACAAAATTATTAGCAATAAGAATCTTGAAAACATCCTCATAAGAGTCACCAAGTTTAGAGAAATGTCCCCTTTCCTTTTTTTGTTTGTCTTGATATCTTTGTTTATTCTCTTGTTGGTTAGAGGATGCATTGAGCCTCATATCTTGAACTGAGCTAGACAAATGAAGGACACCTTCATCCTTTGGTTGGGTAGAGTCAACAACTCTATCATTGACCACTTGTTTATTCTTATTCCAATGCGAGTTCTTTCCTTTTTCCTTATGAATGTTGTTATTTTGACTATTGTTGTTGTTATTATGTTTAGTCAAAATACCTTGTTCTTTCAAGACATCCTCAATTTTGCATGTAGTTTTGACCATAGTGTCGAATGAATCAAAGACCATCTTCTGAATCTCATACCGCATTTCAAGCACTAAGTTGCTAACAATGATATCAATTCTTTCATGATCGGGAATAACCCTAGGATAGCGAGCACATGACCATCTCCACCTTTGCAAAAATGCAACAAAGGATTCCCCTTGGTTTTGTTTCAAATTATACAAATCTAGCATGGTGACTGACCTTGACAAATTATAAGCAAAATGTTGCACAAATCTGTGGACAAGTTCTTTGAAAGTTTTCATAGGAGGGGTAATGTTGGTAAACCACTCCATTGCTTGACCTTTGAGACTTATTGGAAATAGTCTCATCAAATAGGAATCTTTGTGGTGAAATTCAAAACTCATGATATAGAACTGAAGCACATGATCATGGGGATCACCATTACCATCATATTTGTCATATTGGGGAAATTCAACCTTCTTAGGAAAATCTGTCATGCTCACACTTTTATCAAAAGGATTAGGACATATGGAATCCAGGCTGAAGGAACTCTTAGGAGCCATCATCTTCTTCATTTGTTTGATTTCTTCCTCTTGTGAAGGATTTTGATTCTTAACTTTCTTATCCACATCAAAGTTGTAGGGGACCCTTGCGCCCTTGTTAATCAAGCTTTCTAAGAATTGATCTTTATTTTACTCAATGTATTTTTCCACATATTGTTGAAAGAGTGGTTCTTGCTGCATTCTCATAAAATCATGAGCATCAAAGCTTGCACTACTTCCTCCATGTGGAGATCCATGATGAGCTCGTTGGGAGCATCATCTTGAGTGTCTAGGAGGTATGTGTCTCCTATAGTGTGCATGTTGCAAAGTCCTTCTTCCTCTAGGCCTAGGTGATCTTGAAGGAGTCCTTGACTACCTCCTACTTCTTGGGGTTTCTGAGGGAGTAGATGGTGGAGATTTGTTTCCACTATTGGTACCCCTATTGCTGAATTGGGCATTAAGTTGTTGAGATAGAAGCCTATCTTGTTCTTCTTCTTTGGTTCTTCTCTCTATCTCCAACAAGGTTTGTTGTTTTTCTTCTAGTTGTTTGAACCTCTCTTCTTTAGTGGCTTGTTCATCCAAGAAGGCTTGTTTTTCTTGCTTAATTCTTTTTAATCTTTCACTTGTATATCATGAGGTGTCTCGAAGTGGAGAAGTTGGTCTTGAATGTCTGAATAGATTAGCTGCATTCACACAAGCATCACTAGATTTGTTGTTTTGGTCTTCATGTTGTGACTGTGCATCTAAGTGAGCTTGTCTATAATGTCTTTCAACTCGTTGATGAGCATCTAGATACCTGGTGTTGATGGGAGGTGATTCTGGTTGATTACTAAATATCATGTTGCTCCTATACCTTTGGAACATTTCTTTGAGATTTTCATCCATTGACTCTCTATCCTTTTTAGTCATGGTGTAACTCATGTCCATATTTGATGACAAAGGTACGAATGAGGTACTCAACTTACTAAGGCTTCTCTTAGGCTCAAACCAAATATCTAAAGTACTCTTAGGAAATTGATCAAAGATGGGTTCCTTCCCCTTTCACTTTTGATGAGTTTAGATTAAAGGTAATTAATTGAAGACAACTTGGGGTTGCTTTCCTTGGTCCACTTGGTATCTTTTTGTAACCGGCATGAAAGAAAAAGACCCTTAGTGAAAAGATGACCTTATGAATCATTGATTGTCAAACTAGGATAGTGAAAATATTCAATTGCCCAAATAAGAAATGGTGAAATAGAAAGCTGATAAAAGGTGTAAATCAACACTGCCACAATGGTGCATAATAAAAGGATTCCAGTATCCTAGCACGTATGGATCAGGAGGATGATTCACCCAAAATTGAAATTGAAATTATATGAATATGAATTTGGACAAAAGAGTTCTCAAACTCTCTAAGTGTGTAATCAAGAAATCTAAAGGTGATCTTTGTCAATAAGGATAATTCCTAACTTGTCAATTTCAAGCAAGATTTTTGGTGAGATCAAGAATTACTAACTCAATGTGTCTAAAGCCAAGAACCTAAGGTATAAACAAGCTTTCAGTTGTAGAGCATGAAACTTACTAAAATCTGGTCAACCAAAGAAGGACTGAGAATGATAGAAATCAGACAGACTACAAAAAGATTCTAGGTGATACTTTCCAAGAAAACAAGGCAATACTTTATGACCAGGTGATACTTCACTTTAAGCGGGGTGATAGTTTCTAGTAAGCCCAGGCAATAGTTTCCAGGCAGGTGGGGTGATAATTTTCCAGTGATGAACTATCGCATGATATTTCTTAGTACAGGGAGTGATACTATCCCAGTGTCACATGACTCTTTGACAATTGAGTGTTAAAATCTCAATTTTTAAGGCAATTTGATTAAAATTTCAAGCTGAATGTTGGTTTTTTCAATTTCAATCACAATTACAGTAGTAAATTGACAGGTTTGCAAACAATAAGGGATAAAACATGTCTTCAAACACTTGAAAGAAGGGCAAAAGAAACCTTTCCAAGACAAGCAATTGTGATATCAAAGCAATAAAAACCTATGAATGCTACCATGATGTTTGATGTTTGAGAACGTTTACACGGGTAGATCACAACAAGAACACTTCAAGCACTTTCTATCCCAAAAATTCAATGGCTCAATACTTAACAATTTGGCCCACACTTGATGTCCCCTTGCCTCACACAAAGTGGTTGCCCATAATAGATATTCGCTTTGTCGTGGAAGTGCCAATGACACAACCAAAGGAACACATATGGTGAGTAATCTTGGGGTGATCCGAGTTATTCCACTTGGATCAATCCTTGCACCAAGAAGCTAAGTGGAAAAATAGGGTGGCTTCTATCTATGGTTCTTAATAAGGGCTTCCATTCGCAACACCCCTCTTACTCCTCAAAAAGGACTAGGACCTCATGGGCTCAAGAGTACCTTAAGCATTCTTGCCCAACATTTTTTTCATGGTCACAATCCCACAAGTACTCATATTAAGCAAAGACAAGTGCTACATCTACCAAGGTTTTGTGTCCTTGATAGCCTTGAATTTATAGCGGGTCAAAATAGTCGGCAAAAATCTTGTCCCCACTTGGGTCGTTCCTCTTGATTTCTCAAGAGCAGGCCCGCTAAAGGATTCTAACAACTAAACAAAGAGTGGATCAACCTTTAAGGGTTAGGATTTCTGGTTCACCTCAAGGGTGAAGAGCATAATCTCCAACCTCAAAAATTTCTCCCAAACACACCAAGAAAAGATTCAATTACCCTCTTTCTTTCAAAGCCTAAAGTGGGTTAGGATTTCTAGTTCACCACAAGAGTGAAGAGCATAATCTCCTACCACCAAAAGACTCCTACAACAAGATATTACATTCCTATGAAATGAAACAACTAGTAATTGCCACACTTGAAATGAAATAAACAACAAGAACTTTTTTTGTATTTCTATGCTTTTGGGAAGCCCTACAAAAATCATTAGTAGCCCTTTAGCATGTAATTTTGGAAAAATATTCCAAGCAAAGCACCTAAAACCACAACTTGTTAGCCCCAAAAGGTTAGCAGAATCCAAAATCCAAATGAAATCTGCAACTAAATTCTGCCTAACCATGGTGAATCAAACCAGCAAGCTAATTAAATCCAAATTCAGCCAAAAAGAATGAAGAAACAACTTGTTGTTAGGTATAGGTGATAGTATAGTTGCTAGAAATATCACGTGATACTTTGCAGTATACCGAGGTGATAGTATATGTCTAGGTGATACTTTACTGTACCTGCAAGTGATAGAATGTCTTGAACAACATGATAGAATGTGTCAAAAAGGGTGATACTTTAAACAACGAAGTATCGTGCCACCTCAGAGAAAGTATCACATGATACTGGTAAACTATCATGCGATAATATAAGATAGAAAATCCTGAGAGCTGAAAATGAAGCTAAAAATTGATGAAAAATTGACAGAAATGCAGCAAATTAAGGCCAAAACACTAATGCTTTGCCCCACGGTGGGCACCAAAAATGTACACACAAAATAGTGCACTTCTATGGATCATTACAATCAAGAACACTCAAGAGTGAGGCCTCAAAAATCAATCCATAGCTCCCTAAGCATGGAGTCACAAGGATAGTTTGAATATTTCTCTCAGCTAGAGCTATTGGGCCTATAACCTTGCTAGTAAACCACACTATGAGAGATTCAAATGAAGACAGGGGAAAGAATGCCAATATCCCCAAGAATCAAATGAAAATGCAATGCAAGCTAGATTAATATGAGTATGCAAGTATACAAGCTATGCTATGAAAATGAAAGTACAAGCTAAGCTATGAAATGGAAATAACAAGTATTACAAAGCCTCCTAATTAAGCTATGTGAGTTATTCTATAGCATAAAGGAAACTAAGCTAAGAAAGTATAAACATGAAGCTACTATGAAAGAATGAAACTAAAATGGAATGTAGATGCCAAAGCCAAGAATGCTCCAAATCTTCAAAAGCTCCAAAATCACCTAGAAAACTTGCAGCATAACATTAGCATAAAAGATTGAGATATGCAATTGAGGAAGAGAGCTCTTCTTTTATAGAGAATGAGAATCAACAGACGATGGAGATTAAGAGGCAAAAGATTTAATCAATGATGGGGCTTAAAAGAGGAGCAATCCATGTGCACAAATATCCTCCAATGAGAAAATAAGAGTTGACTTTTGTGTCCATATGAGACAAAAAGTACTTTTACCCTTTTTATAAAATAAGAATAATGTTTTATTTATGCAACTTAGGATAAGAGAAAAAGTGGGGACTTTTTATTTAATAAAAGGGGAGGAAATATTCTTTTTAAATAAATAAAGACTTAGGACAAAATGGTTAACCCATAGAATATAATCGAATAAATGATAAAATAGGCCTTGATCAAGGAAATTGATATAATTGAAAATATTGATTTAGAGATTTGATAAATTGGATCAACATTGGATAATTTGAATAAATGGGACCCAAGGTCTAGGTGACCATTTTAGGGTGCATATAGCATCATTTACCAAAAATGCAAATGTTTTCATGACAACATTTAAGCAACTTTTCATAATTGCTTCTTAACTACCCTTAATGACCACTAAGCCTTCTTAAACGATGTAGAAACATCATTTAAGCCTTTTAAGGAATTTTTCCAATCTATTATAAGTCTAGAAGACTTTTGGATACTTTTACATCCATTTTCCCATTAAGGCCTAGACTAACATTATCCACTAAAAAGCTTTAAACATCTAGGATGGATTGATCCTAGTCTAATCCACCTAGAAACACACTTGCAAGACCTTCTAAGGTAAAAATAAAACCTACTGGCTTGGCTAAGGTCTGTAAAAGCCAAAATGAAAAACATGCTTGGGAGACAGCCTAGGTGCTCCTGCACCATCCTTCCTAAGTGAAAAGATTTCAATCCACCCTTGGATTGAGAAAGTTGGAATCCACTCCCAACTTCTTGAATTGTGATTCCTTGATCTAGGTGGCTTCTTCATTGCCCTGTCCATGCCATTTCACTAGATTTTCATAATATGTTCTTTGTCTAGTCTTCTTGTATGCCCTAGAATTCGGTATCTTCTCTACTATCTTAGGTGGTGTAGATGGTAAGTTAAGTTCTTCCACCTCTTGTATAACCTCAGTTAGACTCTGATCTGGATCTTGTGTTGGTCCTTTATACAAGACCAAGTCTGCTACATTGAAGACATGAGGTAAACCATTGTCCTCTAGAAATTCCACCTTGTATGCATTGGTGCCAAATTTTTCTAGAATGGTACATGGACCAATTCTTCTCATCTGAAGCTCATGAGGCACTCCTTTCTACAGTCTTGCCTTATTGAGATGGACCATCACTAGATCCCCAACCTTGAATTGGACATCGCTTTTTCTTTCATCCACCCTATTTTTAAGCTTCTCTATATTTTTAGTAAATGTTTTCTTTACTGTCTCATGGATCTCTTGCATGGCATTTGCAAAGTCTTGTACATAGGCCCTTCTCTTGGCTCCATCCTTTAGATCTCTGAGCTCATAAATGCCTCTGGGATGAAGGCCATAAAAAATTTCAAAAGTGTAAGTTTTCTACAAATTTTGAAGATATAATAATAATGGAGTATTAATACCTTACTACAAATCGATCTACTATAATTCTCGACTGAATGTTATTGTTCTAGAAGTCTGCAATAAATTCTACAAATTATATTTTATTTCTACACTAAATTGCCAAGGAGCAGATTGCTAGAAGAGAAGACTTAAGATTGTATTGTGTGTCCTCTATCCACAATCTTGCTCCTACTTATATATTAACCAAGGGTCTAATATTTTCATAAGACACAGCCCTTCTAGGTCATCCCTCCATGAAACAACCTATTCCTCTATAAATCGGTGCCCTTGTCCATTATCTAATACTTAATTATTAATTAACTACAATAGTCAAATACAAGGCATATAAATATGCCTAGAAAATTGTCGATCTGTTCTAGGGAGATGTATTTATCATGAGACCATATATAAAGGAAATTACATGCATTTTAGATCTGTCCAATCTAAAGAATCAAAACATTAATATGATCAAGTTATCAAGATTTAACACTCCCTCTTAACTTGATAATCTAAATGAGAGAAACATATCTAGAAACATCATTACGATGACTAAGCATAGATTTGTACTCTATATCTATTTGATTCTTCCAAGCATGTAGTATCATGGTACACATGATACTTGTCATATTACTAAACTTGTAATATGAATTATCAATAATACTTGTGATAACAATATTACATGTGATGCAATACATAGGATAAAATCTAAAGAATGATTAAATTCTTCCTTTATCCAAATTGTGACTCATACGCACTCACAAGCCTATATCACAATATGATCCTGAATTAAGATCTGCCAATACACAGGATAAAATTTGGAGAATGATTAAATTCTTCCTTTATCCAAATGTGACTCATAGGCATAGAAATGTCTATATCACAATATAGATTTTTAATTTTGTGTCCTGGTAGATTTTCAGTTAAGGATTTGAATTCTTTAAATCTTTTAAGGATTTCTTCTTATTCTTTACATTTCAAGAAGTAAATCCATGTCTTCCTAGAGAATTCATCCATAAAGAGTACATAGTACAAAAATCTTCTGAGAGAAGGAACAAACATAGGTCCACATAAATTTGAGTGGACTAATTCTAAAACATTGTTATTTTTTCTAGTGTTATTTTGAAATGGACTTTTGGTGTTCTTACCTAGTGCACATCCTTTGCATATGCTTGAATGATCTTTTTCCAACTTAGGTAAACCAGTAACCATCTTCTCCATAGTTGATAAGGCTTTGAATTTTAGGTGCCCTAACCTTCTATTCCATAGTTTGTTTATATCTATAGCTTCATGAACTAAGGCTTGAATAGGTTTTGAACATAGTTCATACAGGTATCCCTTCCTTTGACCAATCAATTTTGATTTTTTAACAGAAGATTTTTTAGTTTTAGGCCAAGTCATTAATTTTGCATCCATAAATGCTACCTTATATCCATCATCCTCATGTTCTATGATAAAAATTAGGTTCCTCTTGATTTCAGGTACACATAGTACTCTTTTGAGGTGTAAGGAAATGCCTAATTTTAGTTTTAAGGCGCAGCTTCCAACTCCTTTGAATGGATGTGTAGAACCGTCACCTATGGTGACTTCTTCATCGGATTCCTTTGTCATTGAATCCAATACTTCTTTATACCCCGTAATGTGTCTAGATGATCCATTATCAATTACCCAAGAGTTGAGTTTGCTAGATACATCATTTGATAGTGTTGAATACAATACATAATTTTCAAGATCATAGTCTTCTTTTTTCTTAGTTACCTCTGTGAAATTTACTTGTTGTTTCATATTCTTAGGGTAGTCTGACTTATAATGTCCAATTTCTCACATTTTAAGAATTTGACTTTAGATATGTCCCTCTTGAATTTGTTATTGCCTTGAGGGGCCTTCTTCTTCTTAAAGTGTTTCTTCTTTCCTTTGTAGGAATTTATGTTGAGAACATGAAGTTCTTCATCACCAATTTTTTATTTTGTTCCTTTCTTAAGTTGCCTAGATTCTTCTTGAAGGCAATCTCCTTTAAGTCTACTAAAGTCTGGGACTTTTTCTCTAGCACTTACTCCTTGTGAGAATGTTTCCCATGAATCTGGTAACCCATCTATAGCCATAAGTGATAGCTATGAGTCTTCAATTATGGTCCCTATACTTGCAAGTTCATCTCTAAGACTAGCCACCCTTAGGAAGTATGAATTCATAGATTCTCCCTTCCTTATTTTTATATGATTTAGTTACCTTTTTATTGCAAGGGTTCTAGTTGCATTTTTAACCTCATATGCATTTATTAATGCACTCTATTAGAACCTGCAAAAATTTTCATGGCTGTATGTAATTTCCCCTAGTCTCTGCAATCATTTTTAGTGCCCCTGGCCCTCAAACCCTGGGTTCAAAATTCATAATTATAGTCATTGGTGAAGAAAACCCTAGACTATCTTGGCCCTATTTTAATTCAACGTTACTTTTTCTGTCACTAAAAATCCCAATTACCCATGTGTTAAATTCACTATGACCACTTCGCATGTTATCTCATTAGGTTACTTTATCAGGACCCCTTTTAATTTTTATGTCAAAGCCTAGGTCTCTGACTAAATTTTTCCTAAGTATCACCTTTTAAATTTCTGTGGCTGTCATTGTTTCGCAAGACTATTTGTTGTCAGAAGTTCTGACATGCGATTTAGCGACAAGGTGCCATCTGTCCCAGTGGGCCCAGTCTCTTTTCTTATCTTTAAATCCTATAGTAGATGCATAATCTCATGGAATATTCTTCCCCCTTGAGATCATGCATCGGCCATCTGATCTTCCATCGTATTCATGCCAACTGGAGTGGGTCCACTGCCAAGAGTGCATGGGTGGCAATTTTTCATTGGTCATGAGCGGTGAGTTAGATATGTTGACAGTGGTACCCTACATTTAGTTGAAAGAAAATCAACGGTTGGCATAAAATTACATGGAATATTCCTTCTGCATCAGATCATGCAACAGACATTGATTTGGTATCAGTCCATAGGGGAGGGCAGTGGGACCGCTTGCCAGGTGTTACTGAGTTGTGAAGTCCTGATTGGTTGAGCCAACTGGTGACGAGGATGTGTCAGTGGGGCTAGTATCAGAGGAATCTGCAAGGTTTCTAGCAGCGCAGGTAGATCTACAGTGGGTGCATGATCTAATGGAATCTTCTGAGCCCGTCATATCATGCGCCCACCATCTGATTTAAAGAGCTTTTAGGAGGTGGGTCCTTTGTTGCTGACTCATGGTGATGTGGTTGTTTTGATTCACCAAAGAGGTTGAGGACATGACCAAGTGGTTATGGGTGAATGGTTTGGTGCCATGTGTCCAAGTGGGCCTAGGTCTTCTTGACTGTAGTCCATGAATTGCTAAGGTAACCAAGGTTAATAAACATATATGCGCGATCTCACAACTAAGGTAAATGTAAATTGGGGTTTTCATTTGAGTTAACTTGTGAAACCTGAGAAAGTGAGAGGATTTGACGGTCAGGATATAAAGTGAGCCAAGATTTAAATGTGAACCATCGATTCACTATATCGCGCCATGGTATAGCTATTTCTCCCAAATTCAAATTTTTAAAGGGTTTCCCAGTGACTGAAGGATTGATTTTAATGCTTGGGTGGCTGGATTTGGCTGATTTGATTTTGTTGACTAGTGCATAATGGTCCAAGGGGTTTGATGATCGATTACAGGGTGAGTTTGTACTATGATTGAGTTGCTCGAGGCGTGTTGCAAGTGGACAATCAAATTGATAGTTTCGTAAATTCATGATTTCATGATCTTCAGTACACAAGTCAGGAATTATCATACAGGAAGATTATTTTGGGATCTATTTGCTCCAGGTTGCTCGGTTTTCCCTCCAATGAGTTAAATTTTGATTGAATCTGATTGGCTTGGTAGGTAAAACCCTTGCCCTAGTCATCTGTAGCTTGTTGCATCCTAAATTTTGGGATTCCAAGATGACTAGTGTTATATATTGCAAAAGTTTTGATTTTGGTGGGGGTTGATGTTATGTTGAAAATAAATGTAAAAGACTGAACAAGGAGAGCTTGGATTTTGGGTTTGTTTCCTAGCATATTGTTGTCTTGGTAATGTATTGATTCTGAAAATTTTAATGAGAATATACTTGGATTCCAATCTCAAATTTATGTTTGTCTTCTTATTTTGATCTTGGGCTCATATATGTTAATGTCACAAAGTGAGTTATCATATGGTAAACAAAGAGTATTGTGGAATTATCTTTGAGTTCCTAACAAAGTTAGGATTAAATTCTTTAAGGTGATTTTAGTGAGTTCATGGTTGGGTAGGAATTTGATGATCAGGTTTGAGAGTGAGAGGGATAATAGGAAAAGCACTTATGTTGAGTTCAAGAGTGTTTGAGTTGGGATTTTCAGTTGATCTATGTTATTGGGTGACTCTATGCCCTAGGTTAAGGCACTGATCCATTCTCTGGAAGTAGCTCATCATCATCCACTATACATACAAATGATAAAATCTTTAAACTAGTTTGTAAATCATATAAATGCTTAGTATTTAGTGACTCCTTTAAAGAAGTGAGTCAAGGGTACACTCACTAGAGCACCTAAGCTCAAAGTGTAGGAGGATCTCCTTGATCCTTGTTAATTGGCCCTTTTCCTTATAGACTTTGGAGTGGTGATAGAGTCGGTGACATTAAGTAGTCAATCATAGTGTAAATCTACAAGTAGAAAGAAAAGACAACCAATAAAATGGTGACTCTACTGGGGAGAGTCTAGAGATAAAAGTTATTAAGTGAACTCTTGTTTTTCCTGTTGTATTCAGTTAAAAGATTTCCCACTTTGGTGGGTGGTGACTCAAAAGGTTAGAACCAGTGTTATAGACTATAGATCATGGAAAAGAGAAGGAATACTAGGTCCTTTGTCAAGAAAAATCTGGAGGTTACTCTGGAACAGTTACCTAGATAGGAAAAGAAGAGTTGGATTAGAAGAAATGGTGAGTCTACTAGTGCTCCCATGAGAGAACAAAGAAATACTAGAAATAGAGCACCACTTGCATCCTCTAATGAGGAAGATTCAGAATACAAGGGTTCTAAATCAGATAGTGGTCGCTCTGAAGACAAATTTTATGTTACCCCAAAGGTAGTATTTCAAGACAAAGGTTCATTACCTGCAGGGTACGATGAACAAGCCAAAGAAAGGGGTTTTGAACCAAATTTAGATCCTGATGAGGATATGTTCAGAAGGCAACCCATAAGACCAAGACAGGTCCATTTCCCATATCAAAATCTCACTGATATGGATGTGTCATCAACTTCTGATGATATTATGATAGACCCAAATGATTTAAGTGCACTAAGGTTACAATTGGCAGAGCAGGATGCCATACATAAGAGGTTACAAAAGGAGAGAGAAGCTAAAAAATTGAATTCTCTAATAGAGAGAGAATCTCTTCTTAGAAAGATTAATGATTTGGAGAGAAACAAGATGCTTGCCTCTACTCCTAAGACTTTGCAGCATGATGTCTTTGGTGATCTTGATGCTTTGAGAAGTGAGCAGGAATGCTTACTGCAAGACCATGAGTTTGATAAAGAGGGCCCTATGGTTAGATAGGTTCAAAGTTATGCTTCCCTCCCTAAAGACAAAGATGGGCATGAGATCACTAGGCTTGTTGTTTTTGTTGGTGAGAAAGGAAAGAAAAAGGTGGTGGGACACCAAACAAGCAAATCATTTACAATACCAGGGGTCCCAACACCCATTTCTAGTAAGGGTACAAAGATAGAAAGGAAAAGGAAGGAAGATGAGGACCTAGAAAGAGAATTAGAGAAGGCTGAAATTGAAGCTTCCATTGTAGAAAAAAGAAGAAAGATCAAGTTCTTGAAGGCTTCATCTGCAAGTACTTTTGTACCATCCACTATTGATGAACTAGGTATGCCATTTATAACTACTACTGTTCCACTTAGTAATGCTACCACTAGTTCAATTCCTTCTTCATCTGCTAAGATAAATGTTGATCCTAGGCAATAGTCAAATGCACAAGTAGATGCGAATGTAAATGTAAATGTAAATGTTGACCCTAGGGTTAACACTAGTTCAAGTTTTCAAAGAAGATTTATGCAATTAGAAGGCTATAGGAAAATTAGTTTTGATGGAACACCTGGCTACCCGAATACTTTTCCAACTGATATAAGAGATAAGATACCTAAATTTGCTGGTAACAATGCTATTAGTTGTGAAGAACATCTTAGGTTATTTGCTGATGTACTAAATGATTATGAGGTTGAGCATGAAGATGTAGTCATAAAATTATTTGTTCAATCCTTGATGGAAGATGCTAGAGATTGGTTTAAGAGACTCCCTGACCGATGTATTGATACATGGGATTCTTTTGAGAGATGTTTCAAAGAACACTATGGTGATAGGCCTAATGCTAGTTTCATGTTGAATGAGTTCAACACTATAAGGAAAATTCAGAATGAGTCTGCAACTGAGTTTAATAATAGATTTCATTAGGGTATGCATAAGTTGTTTCAAGTTATGAGGTTAGATGACAAAGTTTGTTTGACCACATACTTCAATGCCTTTGATGGAAAGATGGGATATTTGTTGAGGGACAAAGAACCAAGAACTCTCAAAGATGCTTTTAGGATTGTTGTCAATATTGAAAACAATATGAAAATATCAGGAAGATTGGGTGGAAAAAGAGATGATCCAAAGTTGTTTGGAGATAAGAAGTATAAAAAGGATAATGAGAGAAATGTTGGAAACAAGAAACAAGAGGAAGATAAATTGGATAAGGTGTTGAATGCATTGAAGGATTTAAGAGCACCTACTAATAGGAAAAATAATGCCCCTACCAATGAAAAGCCTCAATTCAACAATAATTTCAATAGGCAGAATATATTGCAAAATTATCCCTACAACACCCAATGGAAGGATGGCAAGCCTATTGTCCCTCCTACAAGAGGAAATAATGATAAAGTTGTCCCTGATCCTTTACAAAGATCCTCTATAAATGTCATAGAGGATACACCATGGTGTATAGCATGCTAGTCCCCTCACTCTGTAAAGCATTGTGTGGTTGCACAATCCATGTCAGCATATCAAGATGGTAACAATGAGGAGTTAGATCAAGAAGAAAATCATGATGACATTGGATGCAACATGGAAACTTAATATTTAGGTTATGAAGATGATTCTGATATTGATGAACAAGTAGATGTGTGTTTTAAGAGACACAATAGGGAACTTTTCCATCAGGAGGTTTTCTCTGATAATGATGATGTTGATGAAAAGATATGTAACATGAATTCCTCCTCAGAAACAGTAAATTTGAGAAGACCTTCAAAAGAAGAAATGGATAGAATTACTACAGAGATGACAGCCCAAGTGAAAACTAGAGGCATGGTGGCAAGGAATACAAATGGGAAAGCTACAGGAATGTTTGTCAAGAACACCAACTCTGGGGAACTCAGTGGAAATAGACCAAAGCATGATCATATGGCAAGGTTCAAAAATGTGAAACGTAAGAAGTGGGAACCTAAGGGAGTTGGCGTTGATAAGATTTCTAATGAAATAGAGTAGCCAGTTAACACAATGGCTAAAGTTGAAAAGGTAAAGGCCACCAGTGCAACCAATATATCAGATAAACAAAAGGACACTAAAGTAATGTAGATTGAGAATCCTCCCTCTGCTCCTGTTGATATGTTGGTTGTGTTATCTTAGATAACTATTAAGGTTCCATTGTCAAAATTATTGAGGATACCTGAACATAAAGATAAGGCTATTGTATGGGTAGATAGTGTCCATAATAATGATGTTGCATGCAATGAACCTCAAGATAAAGTTTTGAAAGAGATGGAGGTCCAAGGATTGGTATCTCAGATACCACCTATATACTTGGATAATTTTGTCAATGCTAGTCTTGAAAATATAGACCCATTCTTTTTGAGTATCATTGTGAATGGGATGAAATTAAGAAATTGTATGATTGATTTAGGTGCTTCCAATACTATCATGCCTTTCAAAATTATGGAAAAGTTAGGCCTCAAAGTTGATACAAATCAAGGTAGTTGTTGTGCAATGGATCAGAGAGAAGTACCAGTCATGATGAAGGGTGCTCCCCTTAATAACACAAACACATAACAGAAATAGAGAAACAACAACAATAATATGCAAGAACAAAAAATTGGCTTCTTATTATCTCCACAAATGTGGAATTACAAACTTTCAGAATTACAATATGCAAAGCCACATGGGCATTCCCTTACAATATTCTGTAGGACAAAGCCTCGAATCAATACCTAGATCTACTACCTAGAACTATTCTGAACTGCCTAAGACAATAATACAACCTTCGTTTTATAGGCAATTTTCCACCACCTGGGAAGGTTCCAGAATTTTAGCCAATAAGGCCAACCAAACTTAGAATTATTTTATTTTACATTTTATTACATCATAGTCAGCTCAAGATAACCTTTGAAACCCGAACAGAAATTTTGAACAAAATAATTTTCTGCCATTTTGGGTGGCCCAACTTCCGAAGACCATAAGTCATCACCAGTTGACCCGATCGGCTATTATAACCCCATTTCGGAAATGCCACGAAGTGCTCTACAGGCTTGACTGATGCAAGCACTTGTCACCTAAATTTTTGACCTCATCTGGAGCCTCTAAAGCCTTCAAAACTGAGTTCAAAGTTTCTGTACCCTGCTGCCAATACCGAAAATCTTCAATATCTTCCAATATACACTTGATCTGGCAATGAAACTTTACTGGCAGACTTATATGACCAAAATGAACCTCCAAGAAAGAAATCAGATCATTCTGAGCACATACAAAAATTACCAAAAAATAGTAACTTTCCATAAATAGCAGCTCTACACAAAATAGCCCTTATTGAATATAAAAACAAAAATATTTTTTTTTGGGTGATGCAAGATTGCTCTTACACCCAGGATGCTCCTGCATCAGACACCCAGGGTAATTTGAGAAGTGACCCTGTCACGACTCAGGTGTGCAGAGGAAAACCAAGATGGCTAACCTCCTCCTTTGTCAGCCATGATGAATCTTCAACATGTCATCCTTTCCACTTGACCAGATATTCTTCATATGTCCTATTCCTTGTGCTTCTGCCAACATGACTGTCCAGTATATCTTCGATCTCCTTAGTGTCTGAACTAGTTGCTGGAATACTCCACTGTGCTGTTGTGATCTCATCTTCAACACCTCCTTCATGATACTCTGTCAGATATGAAATGTTAAACACTGGTGAAATATTTAGCTCAGTAGGCAATTCTACCTCATATGCATTTCCTGAATCATGTTTCTTCAGTATCCTACATAGTCCAAACTTCTTCATTTTCAGCTTGTTATATGTACCAACTGGAAACCGCTCCTTTCGCAAATGAACCATGACTTCGTCACCAACTTGAAATTCTTTATACCTCCTTTTCTCATCTGCCTTAGCTTTATACTGTGCATTCATCTTGGTAATATGCTTCCTCACCTCTTCATGGATGTTCTTCAAGTGTTCTGCAAAATCCTCAACTTCAGCACTACTTATTTCTCCTTTATCTATCTTCCTCAATTTAGATGCATTTCTTGGACTACTTCCATATACAATCTGGAATGGTGATTTACCAGTGCTCCTGTTGACAGAATTATTGTATGCAAATTTCACCTATGGTAAAATCAAATCCCATCCTGTTGGCTTATCTCCAACCAAACATCTCAGCAAATTTTCCAAACTCCTATTCACCACCTCTGTCTGTCCATCAGTCTGTGGATGATGTGATGAACTGAACTTCAAATCTATCTTTAACTTCTTCCACAATGTACGCCAGAAATATCCAACAAACTTAGTGTCCCGATCTGAAACTATGGTCTTTGGCAAACCATGAAGTCTCACTACTTCTCTGAAAAACAATTCTGCTACATGAACAGCATCATTAGTCTTCTTACAGGGAATGAAATGTGCCATCTTTGAAAATCTGTCAACCACCACAAAAATTGAATCATGTCCCCGCTGAGTCCTCGGTAAACCAAGAACAAAGTCCATGCTGATATCCTCCCAAGGCTTCTTTGGTACAGGTAATGGCTGATACAACTTTGTATTCTGCTTCACTCCTTTTTCCATCTGACATACTCTACAACTCTGTACAAACTTCTTCACATCTTGCTGCAACTGTGGCCAATAATAATTCTCACTAACCAAACTAAGGGTTTTATCACGACCTAAATGTCCAGCCAATCCTCTGCTATGCTTCTCCTTGATGAGATTCTCTCTCATAGAACTTCATCAAATGCACAACTGACTCCCTCTGAATAGCATATCATCCTAGATGATGAAATCCAACCATTTTGTCCTGTCTAGAGTAACAGGTTCTGTATAAGCTTTCCAAGCTTCACCAAAATCAGGATCCTCTGGATATAAATTCTTGAGTTCCTTGAACCCAACCACTTCAATCTGCATTTCTGTCAGCAATAGTTGCCTTCTGCTAAGAGCATCTGTAACCCTATTAGACTTTCCACTCCTGTGTTTCAAAACAAATGTATAACTCTACAAAAACTCAACCCATTTTAAATGCCTTTGATTCAATTTTCCTTGACTATTCAAATATTGCAAAGCTTGATGATTAGTATACAAAACAAACTCCTTAGGAAGTAGATAATGTCTCCACTTCTTTAATGCCTGAACTATAGCATAAAATTCCTGATCATAAATAGAATATTTTCTCTTGGCATCATTTAACTTCTCACTGAAATAAGCAACAGGTTTACCTTCTTGGCTCATAACAGCTCCTATTGCAGTACCACTAGCATCACAATCTACTTGAAAACTCTTTTCTACCCCATTAGTCCACTTAAACTCTTTTCTATCCCCTCTCATTGTTTCAGTCAAGGGTCCACAAATACTGCTAAAATTTCTGATAAACTTTCTGTAAAAGCTAGCTAAACCATGAAAAGATCTTACCTCAGTAGCACTCCTTGGAGTAGGCCATTCAAGGATAGCATGTACCTTCTCTGGGTCCATTTTTAGACCTTCGGCTAAAACTACAAATCCCAAATACACTAACTCTTTCTTCACAAAACTGCACTTCTTCAAATTAATCAACAATTTCTCATCTCTCAACTTCTCAAACACCATACGAATATGCATCATATGTTCCTCCAATGTCTTGCTAAAAATCAAAATATCATCTAGGTAAACAATACAAACTTACCCAGAAATTCTTTCAGAACCTCGTTCATGAGCCGCATGAAAGTGCTCGGTGCATTGGTTAGCCCAAAAGGCATGACTAACCACTCATACAGTCCTTCCTTTGTCTTGAAGGTAGTCTTCCATTCATCTCCTTCTCTGATCTGAATCTGATGATATCCACTCTTCAGATCTATCTTTGAGAAATACACAGCTCCACTCAAACAGTCCATAATATCATCCATTCATGGCAATGGAGACTCAGACTCTCACAGATCAATCCTTTCTGTAACTGTTCATGTACTTGTTTATTCAACTCCTCACTTTCTACAGGTGTCATTCTGTGTGCTGCCTTATTCGGCAAACTCGCTCTTGGGATCAAGTCCATCTGATGACTGATCTTCCTGACTGGTGGTAACCCATCAGGCACGTTATCGGATACAATATCCTGAAACTCATTCAACAAATCTGCAACTTCTACAGGAACATCTTCTACTTCCTCTTTACCAGCTTTTAGAATTAAAGCAAAACATACATGCTCATGCCTCATACCATCTAGGAAATTTCTTCCATCAACAAAAGTTATCCTTGCATTACCACATACCTTTTCTTCAGTCTCCTTCAATGGTTTTAGCTTATGTCGCACTCCATCCTTTGTCAGGGAATAGGTATTCGCATGACCATCATGTACAGCACATCTGTCAAACTGCCATGGTCTACCCAACAACATATGACATGCATCCATAGATATGATATCACACAATACCTCATCTTGGTATCCGCCAATCTTGAACTTCACTAGGCATTGTTCATTGACCATGACCTTGTGGTCATCCTATACCCAAGCAATCCGATATGGATGTGGGTGTTTCTATCTCTTGAGCTTCTTGAGCTTCAACTTTGTCACCATCTTTTCTGACACCAAATTGTCAGTGCTTCCACTATCAATAATCACATCAAAACATTTACCTTCACACTTGTACCTGGTGCGAAACAGGCTCCTCCTTTACTCAGGTTCATTCTAACCACTCAACAAGACTCTTCTGTTAATCAACGTTTCTCCTCTTTCAGCATCTTCAGAATTTGATGATCTGGCATCTTCATCTACATGTGCAACTCTGGCCTGGCCTTCATTTCTCCTGTCTATTCTGCCTTGGCGCTGAGGATATTCAAATGCCCTATGACCTTCTTCTTCAGAATGAAAACATGTTCCACGGAAGCCACCTCTTCCAGATCCTTGTCCTCTTCCTCTTCCTCTCTGATCTCTATTATTCTGATCCTGGAAGTGATTGGAATTATTTCCTCATTGATTCTGACTACTACTGGCCTCATCCTTCCTTTTCGGATCCTCATTTCGGCCACCATATGACCGTCCACCAGATCATCCACTGTGACCTCTTCCATTTTGTCTGCTCTCAAACTTCTTGTTCATCTTTTCCTCTACTTTTAGGGCAAACTGGTATGCCTCTTCAATACTGTTCATTCGAACCAGATTCAGCTCCTCCTGAATGCTTGGCCTTAACCCATTAAGATATCGGGCAACTTTCTCCTTATCAGCTTCTGCATGGCCTGTTCTGATGAGAAGTCGATAGAACTCCTCCGTATACTCCTGAACAGATCTTCCTGCTTGCTTCAAACTTTGCTTTTTCTTCAGTAGGTCAAGCTCATAATCAATAGGAATGAACTGTCGCTTCAATTTATCCACCATCTGATCCCATCTTGTGATTTTCTCCTTTCCCCTTCTATTTCGCTCCAACTGAATCTCTTGCCACCATATCTTTGCATGACTTTTCAGTCTGGCCTTCACAAATTTGACCCTATCAGGATCCTCAACATCTTCATACTCAAAATATTCCTCACATTCATTGATCCAGTCGATCAATTCTTCTGGGTTAAGATTTCTAGAAAATGTAGGAACCTCAATCTTAGGTCTTTTCCCAATCTTAGAAATGGCCCGAAAAAGTCTTTCTTCCTCCTGGTTCACAATTTCAACTTCTCCTTCTTGATATTCTTCTTCGGCTTCATCCTCGCTTTCGTCTCTGACATTAAGATTCATTCCTCTGTGAATCTCTTCTTGCAATGCTCGCACTTGTCTCTACAGCTCTCTAACCTCAGGTGTCACAGCACCAGCTCTTCTGCCACATTCTCTTCATGGAGGCATTTTCGTGATGCGCGCTGAAACCCTAGCCACGGTCCTGGTGCAAACTGCCTCACAGTCGGCGATCCATTTACACACTCAAGAACTCCTGCTCTGATACCACTTGATGAAGGGTGCTCCCCTTAATACCACAAACACATAACAGAAATAGAGAAACAACAACAATAATATGCAAGAACAGAAAATTGGCTTCTTATTATCTCCACAAATGTGGAATTACAAACTTTCAGAATTACAATATGCAAAGCCACATGGGCATTCCCTTACAATATTCTGTAGGACAAAGCCTTGAATCAATACCCAGATCTACTACCCAGAACTATTCTGAACTGCCTAAGACAATAATACAGCCTTCCTTATATAGGCAATTTTCCACCGCCTGGGAAGGTTCCAGAATTTTAGCCAATAAGGCCGACCAAACTTAGAATTATTTTATTTTACATTTTATTACATCATAGTCGGCTCAAGATAACCTTTGAAACCCGAACAGAAATTTTGAAGAAAATTATTTTCTGCCATTTCGGGTGGCCCAACTTCCGAAGACCATAAGTCATCACCAGTTGACCCGATTGGCTATTATAACCCCATTTCGGAAATGCCACGAAGTGCTCTACAGGCTTGATTGATGCAAGCACTTGTCACCTAAATTTTTGACCTCATTCGGGGCCTCTAAAGCCTTCAAAACTGAGTTCAAAGTTTCTGTACCCTGCTGCCAATACCAAAAATCTTCAATATCTTCCAATATACACTTGATCTGGCAATGAAACTTTACTGGTAGACTTATATGACCAAAATGAACCTCCAAGAAAGAAATCAGATCATTCTGAGCACATACAAAAATTACCAAAAAATAGTAACTTTCCATAAATAGCAGCTCTGCACAAAATAGCCCTTATTGAATATAAAAATAGAAATATTTTTTTTTGGGTGATGCAAGATTGCTCTTACACCCAGGATGCTCCTGCATCAAGTCATTGGGACTATAAATGCAATGCCTTATAGACTAGCATCTTATCTAGAGAAACAATTAACCATGAGTGTTTTGGTAGTGGATATCCCTCCTCATTATGGGATGCTACTATCTACGAAATGGAGTGCTGCCATGGGTGGAAGTTTGCAATGTGATCTTTCTTTTGCAACTTTCAATTTTGATGTTCAGTCCATTAGGATTGAAAGGGAACCAAGGGTAACTTATATGATCGAAAAGGATATTAATAATGAGGTCACCTACTTTGTAGATACTGAAGTGAATGCTTTTAGAGCTGAGGTCAATACACTTGAAAAGGAGCCTATATTGCCATGTATTGCTGATGAGGTTGGTTCTAGGTCTGTGAAGGGTGATTTGTGGGTGATGTACTTCGATGGTGCTATTTGCAAAGATGGAGCAGGAGTAGGTATTTTACTCATATCTCCTAGTGGAAGCACTTACAAGTTTTCTTTCACATTGAGTTTCTTTTGTACCAATAATATAGCAGAGTATGAAGCATTGTTGCTAGGATTGAGATTGGCACAAAAGCATGGAATTAAATGTATAAAAGTTATTGGGGATTCTGAATTAGTGGTGTCCCAAATAAGGTCAGTATATGCTTCCAAGATAAAAAGGTTGAAACAGTACAGAAATGTTGTATGGGATTTAATTGAGCATTTTGATGCTTTCAATGTTGAATGGAAGGATAGGAGTAATAATAAGATGGCTGATTTTTTAGCCAATATAGCAATCAATCCTAGTGACATTACTTTTGCTAGCCTCTCTAAAGTTGAAATTTAGACTAGGCCTAGTATACCAAACAATGTTGAGAATTGGCAAGTTTTTGAAGATGACCAGGATATTCTAAGATTTATTAATTGTGAAGGTCAATATCATGGTCAAGAGTTAGATTGTTCAGCCTTGGCTGAGATTACAAAAGGAAAGGAGGTTGTCCTTGGTAATGAGGTCATTCAACTTAAAACTAACAAGGTTCCTAAGGGACTTGTTGTTCTAGAAACTATGTTTGATAACCAAGACAAAGTTCAGATAGGGGCCAAGAAGGAGGATCATATAAATTTGGAAGAAATAAATCTTGGAACACAAGAGGCACCTAAGAAGGATTACATTGGTAAGGATGTATCTCATAAAGTAAGGAAGTCATTGATTGAATTACTAAGAAAATTTAGGCATGTTTTTTCATGTTCATATGATGACCTAAAGGTTTAACGAGAAGATTTGTTCCAGCATGTTATTCCTTTGAAAGAAGATGCTAACCCTTTAGGAAAAAACAAAGGCCTATAAATCCTACTTTGGCACCTAAAATGCAAGAAGAATTAATGAAGCTAAGAGATGTTGGAATTATCAAGCCCATTAGGCATTCTTCTTGGTTTCAAATTTGGTTTATGTCAGGAAGAAGAATGGTGACATCAGACTTTGTGTGGATTTCAAAAATTTTAACATCAGCTCATTGAAGGATAACTATTGTTTTCCTAATATGGAAGCTATGCTACAGAGAGTGACTAGATCTGAATTAATGTCTATGATGGATGGTTTCTCTAGTTATAATCAAGTGATTGTGAAAGAATCAGAACAATTTAAGATAGATTTTACTACACCTTGGGGAACATATGTTTATGTGACAATGCCTTTTGGTGTCACAAATGCTAGTGCAACTTTTTAGAGGGCAATGGATGTTGCCTTTTCAGATTTTATAAATGATTTCCTTCTTGTTTATCAACATGATTTAACTGCCTATTCCAAGAAGGAAGAGGATCATTGTACTCATCTAGAAAAAATGTTTGTGAGGGCTTTGGAATATGGCATTTCATTAAATCTAAGGAAATGTGCATTTGGTGTCACTAAGGGTAAGTTGGTTGGCCACTTGGTTGGAAAGCAAGGAGTTAGCATTGATCCTAAGAGGGTGGCAACAATTGATAAGATTCAAAGACCAAAAAATGTTAAAGGAATTCATTCTTTCTTTGGTCAGGTGAATTTCTTGAGAAGATTTGTTACAAATTTTGCTGAAGTTACTAGGCCAATATCCAAGATGTTGAAGAAAGGATCTTAGATCAAGTGGGAAGATGAGCCTGATGAAGCTTTCAAGAATATCAAGCAGACTATCAAAGATGCTCCTGTGCTTAAGGCACCTAATTACAATACCCCAATGCATATCTTCTCCTTTTCATCTTTTCACACTGTTGCTGTAGGTTTGTTGTAGAAGAATAATGAGGGTTATGAGAAGCCTATTGCTTTCTTTAGTAAATCATTACAGGTTGTTGAATTGAAATATGATATCAATGAGAAACAAGCTTATGCACTGGTGAAGGCAGTCAAGGCTTTCAGATGTTATTTGATGGGAGTAGTTGTGATTCCTTTTGTACCTAGTGCTACAATAAAGGATATTTTTTCATAGTAGGAGGTGTCTGGAAGGAGATGTAGGTGGATAAATAGAATTTAGGAATTCAATATTAATATCCAGATTACCAAATTGGTTAGAGGACAAGGATTGGAAAAACTGGTGGCTCAATCCAATCTTGATGCAAACCAGATAAATTAGACTAAGATTGATTATACTTGTGATATGGATGAATGCATTTGGTATCAAGATATTATCTTCTACTTGAGAAATATGAAATGTCTAGTAGGGATGGATGATAATAAGAAGATGACATTAAAATTACAAGCCATCAAGTATGTAATTATAAAATGCAAGTTATACAAAAATGATTTAGATTGCATACTTTTGAAATGTGTTGATGAAAATCAGGCTGACAAGCTGTTAAAAGAAATGCATGAGGGAGTTTGTGGGGGACATTAAATGGGTAAAACTACTGCTTAAAAAATCTTGAGAGAAGGATTCTGGTGGCCTACAATCTTCAGGGATGCAGAACAGTTGGTAAGGAGGTGTGATGCTTGTCAAAGATTCTCTAGTAAGCTTAAATTTTCAAGTAATGTACCTTTGAGGCCAATTGAAGTGCAAGCTCCTTTCTGGTAGTGGGGAATTGATTTCATAGGAGAAATACCAAACAAGTCTAGTGGAGGACATTCTTAGATATTAGTTGCTACTGATTATTTCACTAAGTGGGTAGAGGCTATCCCTACAAGAAATGCAACTAGTAAGGTGGTGACTCATTTCTTGTTGAATAATATTGTTACCAAGTTTGGTTGTCCTGAGAGGATTGTTAGTGATAATGCAATGTGTTTCAGGTCTGCTGAGTACAAAGAATTCTTCTAAGGTCTAGGAATTTAGATGTCATATTCTTCACCCTATCATCCACAAGGGAATGGATAGGCATAATCATCTAATAAGAGCCTAATAAAAATCCTCAAGAGGATCCTTGATAAGAATAAAAGAGCATGGAGTTCAAAATTGCCATTAGCTATATGGGCTGATAGGGTAACTATGAAGAAGGCAATTGGTTGTGCACCATTTGATTTAGTGTATGGGATACATGCAAGGATGCCTCAGAACAACTTATTGGATATGTATAAGTTTGTTCAATTGTATGATGATGATATAGATGATGAAATGCATTTAAGAATTGAAGATCTCATCAAGTTGGATGAAGCTAGAAGAGAATCAGCCTCAAGAAATGCTAGGTTACAGTTACAAGTTAAGAATTTGTATGATAAAAGGATTGTTGACAAGAAGTTTGAGCCTAGTGACTTGGTATTAATCTGGAATGCTAGATTGGAGGATAAAGGGAAACATGGAAAATTTGATCCAATTTGGCTGGGACCATATCTAATTCATGAAAAATGGGGTCAGGATTCTTATATTGTCAAAGAATTAAATGGCAATGTTCAAGAATTGCCAGTTCATGGACAGTTCTTGAAGAAATACTTCAATTGAAGGTATTTGTATTTCCATGAACAATAGTTAGGTCTGTATATGTTGTACATTTTGTATAGTGGTATGTTCCCTTCTTGTTCTATTTGTCTCAGTTTTTAGGGTTTTGTCATGTTGCTCTCTGTTGTTCATGGTCATTCTAGTAGATGGTCTGCTTCACCTTGAGATTCTAGATCCTTGCTATGCCTGCAAGAGGTATATATCCCCAGACAGAGCCACTGTTAGAACCTACAAAAATTTTCACAGCTATATGTAATTTTCCCTGGTCTCTGCAATGGTTTTCAGTGCCCCTGGCCCTCAAACCCTAGGTTCAAAATTCATAATTATAGTCATTGGTGAAGAAAACCCTAGACTATCTTGGCCCTATTTTAATTGAACGTTACTTTTTTGGTCACTAAAAATCCCAATTACCCATGTGCTAAATTCATTGTAAACACTTTGCATGTGGTGTCATTAGGTTACTTTATCAGGACCCCTTTTAATTTTTATGTCAAAGCCTAGGTCTCTGACTAAATTTTTCCTAAGTATCACCTTTTAAATTTTTGTGGCTATCATTGTTTTGCAAGACTGTTTGTTGTCAGAAGTTCTGACATGTGATTTAGCAACAAGGCACCATCTATCCCGATAGGCCCAGTCTCTCTACTTATCTATAATCCTATGGTAGTCACATGATCTCATGGAATATTCTTCCCCCTTGAGATCATGTGTCAACCGTCCGATCTTCCATCATGTTCATGCCGATTGGAGTGGGTCCACTACCAAGTGTGCACGGGTGGTAGTTTTTCATTGGTCATGAGCAATGAGTTGGATATGTTGACAATGGGGCCCTGCATTTAGTTGAAAGAAAATCAACAACTGGCATAAAATCACATGGAATATTCCTTCTCCATCAGATCATGCGACGGTCATTGATTCAGTATCAGTCCAGAGGGGAGGGCAGTGGGACCGCTTGTCAGGTGTTACTGAGTTGTGAAGTCCTAATTGGTTGAGCTAGGTGATGACAAGGATGTGTCAGTAGGGCCAGTGTCAAAGGAATTTGCAAGGTTGCTAGTAGTGCAAGAAGATCTATGGTGGGCACATGATCTCATGGAATCTTCTGAGCCTATCAGATCATGCACCCACCGTCTGATTTAAAGAGCCTTTAGGAGGTGGGTCCTTTGTTGCTGACTCATGGTGACATGGTTGTTTCTGATTCACCAAAGAGGTTGAGGATGTGACCAAGTGGTTATGGGTGAATGGTTTGGTGCCACATGTCTAGGTGGGCCTAGGTCTTCTTGACTGCAGTTGCTGAATCACTAAGGTAACTATTATACACTAAGTTTGCACCCTTGTTTCAAGCTCTATTGGTCTTGATAACTTAGTATAACATGGGAATCATCTCTAGGTTGTGGGACCTATGCTAATTGAGATGAGACCTCTAGGTTCTAGGCTGGTTCCTCTTGGATAATCACCTTAATTTGCTTCTAGACATGAAAGTAAAACTTTGAGGGAAAAGGGATAGAAGGAATGCTTGAAGGGAAATGACTTGAAAGAAAACTACCTACTAGGTGATACACTAAAATGAAGGGTTTGAATCTCAATATAGAGGATGAAAATAATGAACAACTTAGGTGTAGGAGATCACAACTCACTAAATAGGCCTGCATAAATATTTCATAGAAGGGTCTGCAATAGAAAGAGGCTATTCAGGGAAAGAGAGAGAGAGACTTTCACAAACAATAGCATTCCTAAGTATTTAGACACAATCTACAACCTACAGAAAAACATTCACCTCTGCAACTTAGTATAGGAATGAGATAAGATTGTTAGGGGGTTGTAGTATACCTACAAAAGCATTCACATCAAATCATCCACAAGAATACACAAATATTGTAGAAAGAGAGAGGGATCAAGAACCCTAAGATGTCACTCAAAACATACATATACTTCAACTCAATAGGAGATAATTCAAACAAGGAAGAATAGGGACAGAGAAGATGTCACAAAATACCTCTACAATATTTGGATTATCAATGAAAGATTACAGAATGTGGAAAACCAGAGGGCAGGAAGAAATTCCATGGATAGCTTTCCAAGAAAGAGACTTTCTTCTTTACAAAATGTGAACTCTGAGCTCTAAAGCTCCAAAAAAACAATATATACATCTCCATTTGGCACATAGGTCAGAGTCAAAACCTAATTAGGGTTACATAATTATGCATATAATAATCAAACCCTAACTACCTTTTTTAGCACAATTACATCATGTAATTCTGAAAATATCCTAGCTGATCAGATATGTCTATATCTTTGCATGTACATCTCCTTACTGAGTCCACCTACAAACACAACCGACTTGATCCAACTACCCTTCTGCAACTTGAACTCACCATGAATACTCCAATTGGTACTCTCAAGAAGCAAGAAATGACCTGTGATAGTTGCGTAGGTCTTCACATCATTTTTCCCAACCGCAACTATCCTGGAGACATAAATTTTATCTACCCATTTTGTCGCAAATGATCACTAGATCAAAACCCTGGCAAAACCTTGCAGAGATGTATTTAAATTTAAATAATTAACAGCTAGCAGGTGGTGCCATATTTTTCCTCCACCGATAGTCAATGTTTAAATCTCAATCTTATTTTAAAACATGACCGTCAGATCTTTTTCTTTTTACCCAGGCATCGTTTGACTGCAAAATTAATCTCAAGTTAACCTCAGGCTACCTTTTTCCTTTCGGTCGTAGAACCGCTAATTGTTTTAACTGACCCCGATTAAGTCTGGTGACTGAAAGAAACCCTTAGTCATTGATTCATGGAATACTTTACTAACCCTGGGCCCATTCACCACTTGGAAATCATCCATTCACCCTGATCACCTCATCAGCAAACACCTCAGAAGACCTCTGACAATGGACCCACTACAACCTTAATTCACATCAGATGGTGGGCGTATGATCTCATAGCCCCTGAAGATTCCATGAGATCATACACCAATCATGGATCTCCTTTCCACTGGGACCCCATGACACATTAGATCCTCTGACAAATCCCTGTCATCACATAGCAACCAATCAAATGCAAGCATGTCAGTGCCAGGTAGCACATCAAATCCACAACCCACTGAGATTCTCATCAAATGGTCATCGCATGATCTCATAGGGTCAGAAGATCCTATGAGATCATACGACCACCGTAGATCTTTGCCTTTCTAATAGAGCCACAGACCCCTAACATGATCCCACTGACACATCCTAACTATCACCTAGGAGCCAATAAAGAACGAGCACATCACCAGGAAAGGACCCACTTGATAGAGCCCAGAGATAAAGTAAGATCAATGGTGGGCACATGATCTCATGTGTCAGAAAAGCTCCTTCAGATCATGTGCCAACCATTACATCATCATTGACTAACAACCCATCGGGCCTGTGCTAACATGGTGTTGAATCACAAGTCTTTATCCGATCAAAAGTGTACAACTCGGATGATGTGGTAGGACCCACTGACAAAAAAACACACTGTAGGTAGGAAGATCGATGATCGTCACAAGATCTTATGGAATCTTCTGAGGCCATGAGATCATGCGACAACTATCAGATCTAGAATCTTGACTTGGCCGTTAAGCAGAGACCACCAACTCAAATGGTAACCGCTCGCCATTTCGCTAAGTGTTAGGGCTTTGACCACCAAGAATCAGAGATTTGGTGACTGAAGGATTTTAAAATGCACATGCAAAATGAAAGTTTTAAGTGGCCGAAAAGGTAATGAAGAAATATAACAGGCCAAAGGGGTTTTTTTTTAGGGTTTCCTGCCTATAACGGCTACTTTTATGAATTTTTGGACCTACAGACCAAAGAGCTTAAAGGATTACAGAGGCCAGAGGATTTGATATGAAGCCATAAAATTTTTGAGGCACTTGGCAAGGTAAAAACAAGGACTCCTGAATGGGTTTTAGCCAAATTTGTATAGAATAGGAAAATTAGGGTAACAATTCAAGGTTAATAAAGATCTATGCACGATCTCACGACTAAGGTAAATGTAAACTGGGGTTCCCATTTGAGTTAACTTGTGAAACCGGGGAAAGTGAGTGGATCCAACGATCGGGATATAAAGTGAGCCAAGATTTAAATGTGAACCATCGATTCACTGTATCACGCCATGATATAACCATTTCTCCCAAATTCAAATTTTTAAAGGGTTTCCCAGTGACTGAAGGACTGATTTCAGTGCTTGGGCGGCTGGATCTGGCTGATTTGATTTTGTTGACTGTTGCAAAATGGTTTGATTCATCTGATGATTGATTACAGGGTGATTTTGTACCATGATTGAGTTGCTCGAGGTGTGTTGCAGGTGGACAATCAAATTGATAGTTTGGTAAATTCATGATTTGATGATCTTCAATACACAAGTCAGGAATTATCATACAGGAAGATTATTTTGGGATCTATTTGCTCCAGGTTGCTCAGTTTTCCCTCCAATGAGTTAAATTTTGATTGAATTTGATTGGTTTGGTAGGTAAGACCCTTGCCCTAGTCATCTATAACTTGTTGCATCCTGAATTTTGGGATTCCAAGATGACTAGTGGTATATATTGCAAAAGTTTTGATTTTGGTGGGGGTTGATGTTATGTTGAAAATCAATGTAAAAGACTAAACAAGGAGAGCCTGGATTTTGGGTTTGTTTCCTAGCATATTGTTGTCTTGGTAATGTATTGATTCTGAAAATTTTAATGAGAATACTATTGGATTCCAATCTCAGATTTATGCCTGTCTTCTTATTTTGATCTTGGGGTCATATATGTTAATGTCACAAAGTGAGTTAGCATATGGTAAACAAAGAGTATTGTGGAATTATCTCTGAGTTCCTGACAAAGTTAGGATTAAAGTCTTTAAGGTGATCTCAGTGAGTTCATGGTTGGGTAGGAATTTGATGATCAGGTTTGAGAGTGAGAGGGATAATAGGAAAAGCACTTATCCTGAGTTCAAGAGTGTTTGAGTTGGGATTTTCAATTGATATATGTTATTGGGTGACTCTATGCCCTAGGTTAACACACTAATCCATTCTCTAGAAGTAGTTCATCATCATCCATTATACATACAAATGATAAAATCTTTAAACTAGTTTGTAAATGATATAAATGCTTAGTATTTAGTGACTCCTTTGAAGAAGTGAGTCAAGGGTACACCCACCTGAGCACCTAAGCTCAAAGTGTAGGAGGATCTCCTTGATCCTTGTTAATTGGCCCTTTTCCTTGTAGACTTTGGAGTGGTGATAGAGTCAGTGACATTAAGTAGTCAATCATAGTGTAAACCTGCAAGTAGAAAGAAAAGACAACCAACACACTCATCATATTAATTGTTGTTTGTTGTTTCATTAGCATAGGTACTATTTCATTTTTAACTGGACATCTAATATAATTTTCATGGCTTTCTTGTTTCCTGTAATCTAGTTAGTTTTATGAGGATAAGCATCAGGTTGCTTGGATTCCTTACCAACAAACTATATTACATCATTGTCTTCAAGAGCCATCATAATTCTGAATTTCCATGGAACAAAGTGTTCTTTTCCATCAAATATCTTCAGGTCTAATTGTGTAGGCCATTGAAGGTAGAAGAATGTTGCTTAGATATTTTCAAATTTGATTGCCAATTTGTAGAGCCTAGGTTGGACAACTTGGCTCTGATACCATGTAAGTTTTTGAAAATTATGAAGATACAATACTAATGGAGTATTAATACCTTGTTTCAAATTGATCTACTACAATTCTGGGTTGAATGTTATTGTTCTAGAAGTCTGCAATAAATTCTGGAAATTATATTTTATTTTTGCACTAAATCGCCAAGGGGAAGATTGTTAGAAGAGAAGACTTAAGATTATATTGTGTGTCCTCTATCCACAATCTTTCTCCTACTTATATATTAACCAAGGGTATTTTTTTTTCATAAGACACACCCCTTCTAGGCTGGCCCTCCATGAAAGAACCTATTCCTCTACAAATCACTGCCCTTGTCCATTAACTAATAGTTAATTATTAATTAACTACAATAGTCAAATACAAGGCATATAAATATGCCTAGAAACTCATTGATCTATTCTAGGGAGATGTATTTATCATGAGGCCATATATAAAGGAAATTACATTCATTTTAGATCTATCTAATCTGAAGAATCAGAACACTAATATAATCAAGTTATCAGGATTTAACAAAAGGGACTCTTACCAATAGTCATATTCACTTTGTAATTAAAGGCATATTTGGCATGTCCAATGAGTTGGTCCCAAGCTTGACCATACTCCTTAGTTAAACAACTTAGGAGGTTATGAAGACTCCTATTTACTACCTTAGTTTGACCATCAGTATGAGGATGGTATGCAAATCCAAAAGATCAGTTCATTCCTAGCCTTTGCCATCGAGTCTTCAAAAAATGACTCATGAACTTTATGTCTCTATCTAAAACTATGCTCAGTGGTAAACCATGTATTCTAACTACCTCTTTGAAGAATAGGGAAGCTATTTAACTGGCATTTTGAGTTGTCTTGCATAGTACAAAGTGTGCCATCTTACTGAATCTATCCATAATAACATAAATGCTATCCATTCCCTATTTTATCTTGGGTATACCTACCACAAAATCCATGCTTAAACACTCCCATGGTCTTCTAGGAAAGGTAATGGGTTGGTAAAGGACTTCATTAGTAGATGTACCTTTTTCCTTTTGACACACAACACATCCTTCTACATACTTCCTGACATCTAGATTCATCATAGGCCCTAGTTATTGGGTCTTGTCGACACCAAAATAGCCACCAAGTGAACCATTGTGTTTCTCTTGGATTATATTCTCTCTTATAGACCCTCTAGAGAAACAAAATTTACCTCCCTTAAACAATAGACCACTCCTCAAGGTGTTATTAGAGAATTCACTATGAAAATGATTTCTATATTCTTGGCATACCTTGCATATTTCTGCAAAATCTTCATCTTCTCCATACAAGTCTTTGAAGTTGTGAAGACCCATGCTCTGTAATTGTATCTCTTAAATAGTTAGAGCTCTTCTACTTAAGGCATCTACCACCTTGTTCTACAATCCCTTCTTGTGTTTGATGTTAAGGATGTAGGCCTGCAAGTATTCCACCTATTTCATTTATTTGTGACTCAGCTTATCTTGTGAATTCAGGAAGCTTAGTGCTTGGTTTTCATAAAAGACCACAAACTCCTTTGGAAGCAATTAGTGCCTCCACTTTCTTAGTATTTGGACTAGAGCATACATCTCTAAGTCATAAGAAGAGTACTTCTTCTTACCATCACTTAATTTCTCAAAATGGAAAGCCACTGGTCTTCCCTCTTGGCTCAAGATAGGACCTATGGCCACATTACTAACATTACATTCCACTGTGAATAGTTTTTCAAAGGTTGGAAAAATCAAGATTGGTTGAGTATCAATCTTCTTCTTTAGAAACTCAATCCCATGGTTATCTTGTTCATTCCACATAAATTTAGTTTTCATACCACCTTTTATGGTGTCTAACATAGGGGCACAAATTGCACTAAATTGTTTCATAAACTTCCTATAGTACTGAGCAAAACCATGAAAACTCCTTACCTTAGTTGTTGTCCTTGAAGTAGGCCAATTGAGAATGGCTTCCACTTTGCTAGGGTCCCATTACCCAAAATTTCCCATCATACAATTTTAGCCATAGGCTGGACTCTATCCAGCAATTTCCATTAACCATGTTGAGAGCCTTGAAAAATTTTCATGGGCTTCTGTCTTCTCTTATGGCCTCTGCAAATCTTTAACTCTCTAGTCTGAGATCTTTCAATTTGAAAATGTGACCGTTAAACCCCAAAAATCCCTAATAACCCTACGGTGTGTTCTATTTTTTCATTAGCTTTATCAGCCACTTAAGTCTTCTTTTTCCCATGTGTGCTTTATAAGATTGTTCTTCAGTTGCATGATCTCCAAATATCCTTTCAGCAATTCAGCAACTAAGGCTTAGTCAGGAGGTCTCCAAATGTAACCCAGGGTAAAGAAAGTCCTTAGTGACTTGGAGATTCTAAAAAAAGGACTAACCTAGAGTTAATACGTGGTTGTTTTAGACAGAAAGGCAAGGTTATCCACAGTAACAAATGATAGAATGACACCTCGCAAGGCTGGGCCTAGTTTAAAATCGTAAGCGGCAGTTTACTTTTTTTATTAAGAGGATTAATCTCCTTAATTGGATGGCTGTCACATGTTCACAAAGCTTAATCTTGTGCCTTTTGATCATGCGATGACCATCGATCTTCCTTATAATGTAGTGCTTCTCTCATAGTGGGTCCACTATCAGTTTTCACCGATGTGCAAGCTTCTGATTGATCGCGGGCTAGTGATGTGGAGATATGTCAGTGGGGCCTAGTGGGTTGTCATTCCTCAAAGATCTATGGTTGGTGCATGATCGCAAGGAATATTCTTTCCCCTTGTGATCATGTGATAGCCATTGATTTTGCTTTATCACCAAGGCTTCTAGCAGTGGATCCTTTCTTTGTGATGAGCTCATGTTTCATTGGTCGAGCTGGAGTATGATGTGGAAAGCTGTCAGTGGGGCTAGGGTTTTCATCATCCCAGTAGGTTAAGTTTCAATTGAGATCAATGATTGTCATGATACCGGAAGGGAAAGGTGCTCGAGAGTTAATGTTGTGGTATAACGACAACCATCAATCTTCTTTCCAACGTAGCACTTCTGTCAGGTGGGTCCTTTTTGTGATGTGCTCATTCCTAATTAGCCAGGCTAGATGCTGATAGATATTTGTTAGTGGGACCGATGTCAGAGAATCTACAGGGGCACCATCTTGTACAAGATCTATAGTGGTCACATGTTCTCATGGAATCTTCTAAGCCCATGTGATCATGTGCCCATCATCTGATCTTCCAGTGTTTAAGCCGACGTCATCGTGGGTTCATCTAACATGCTTGATTCTTATTGGTTGCTGGAATAGTGAGTCAGTGTTTATCAGTGGGCCCAAATTTTTCAAGTGAGGTGGTAGTTGATGAATATTTACGGTGGTCACATATTCACATGGAATCTTCTGAGCCCATGCGATCATGCGCCCACCATCTGATGCAAAGTCAAGATTCTTTCTGCCTTCCGGTGTTAGTGATTGCCGAGGTGTCTACTTCCAATTTGTCAAGGTCCAGTGGCATGATGACAGGTGGCATTGGATGGGCCTAGGTTTGTAAGCTTTAGTTGCATGATCACTAGACAAAGCTAGGGTTACCAAAAAGATTAGGAGATTCAGTGACTAAAAGAAAAAGACTGCCCGAGTGAGTTAAGAGTAAAGTCTGATGCAATGCTTGGGTAAAATTGAAGGATTTGACAGCTACATTTTAAAGATACATCAAGTTAAAATCTCAGCCGCTAATGGATAAAGGGTTGGTGCCACCTGGTGACCATTTATATTTTTAAATTCAAATATCTGAGAGTACCATATTTCAACAGTTATGGTGAGCCGAGTTGCAGAGGGGTAGATGGATCAAGGCTGCTTGTCTGCAAGCAGATATAGTAGTGAAATGGACACACAAACATAAATATCTGATCGACCAAGATATTTTCATGGGCATTTATGATCAGAAATGACAGAATTAGGGTTGGCTATTATTTTA
This sequence comes from Chamaecyparis obtusa, assembly GCA_027943335.1. Classification (NCBI taxonomy): domain Eukaryota; kingdom Viridiplantae; phylum Streptophyta; class Pinopsida; order Cupressales; family Cupressaceae; genus Chamaecyparis; species Chamaecyparis obtusa. The sequence goes on from BSBK01000176.1 coordinate 181,988, forward strand.
TGAAAATCTATTTAACCCTAATGAGATTTTTTGCTCCTGCCTGTGTGCATTAAAGGAGATGTATATATTAGTTTTTAGAGAGCTTTAGAGCTTAGAGTTTTGCAATTGTAAAAAGAGTTTCTCTTTCTTAGGAGTTATATGTGGCATTTGTTCTGCCCTTTGACTCTTACAATTTGTAATCTTTCATTGAAATCTCAGATTCAATAGAGGTTTTCTATGGCATTTGTTCTACCCTCTGGTCTCTCCCTTGTCTATTTGTCTCTTATTGGATGTAATATACTGGCTTTGTTAGAGAAATCTTGGAGTTCTAGGGCCTTCTTTCTTTTAGCTTATATGTGTACTATTGTGTTTGATCTGATTTGAGTGATTTTGTGGGTATACTTCAAACCCCCTATCATTCTATCTCATTCTTGTGCCCTTTTGCTGAAGAGAACATCTGCTTATAGGTCACAGTTTGTGTCTCTTGTCTAGATTCCTCTGTGAAACACTTATGCAAGCCTGTTTAGAAAGATTGTATTCTATTAGATCTGAGATCTTTCATGTTGATTTGGTCAGTGTATTGTGTTCATTTCATTTCGGTGTATCACCTAGTTAGTAGGTAGGTTGCTTTCAGTTATTTCCCTTCAGCATTTCTTCCATCCCTTTTCCCTCAAAAGTTTTACTTTCCTGTCAAGAATAAAATTAAGGTGATTATCCAAGAGGAACTAGCCTAGAACCTAGAGGTCTCATCTTAGTTAGCATAGGTCCCACAACCTGGAGATGATTCCCATGTTATACTAAGTTATCAAGACCAAGAGAGCTTGAAACAAGGGTGCAAACTTAGTGTATAACAATTATGGCATGCCCGGTGGGACTAAAGTTCAGATTCATGTTCAAAGTATGCTATCTCTGATATGCTTATAGCATCCTAAAGACCTAGAAGAGGTCATTGTGCTACATATTTGGTGACTCTGGAGGTCTACTGGTTTCAAAGATTAAGTGCTGGTATGTTTTCAAATCTTTCACATTCAAATTCCAACTAAATACATGAGTAGAGATGTCAAGTTATTATGGACAATCAAGTTCCTCACCATCCTATTATGAGAATAATGCTCAATGGGCCAATCATCAACCTTATCAAAACCACCTAAAGCCTGCTTTTACCCCAAGCTTCCATACTATACAAGGCCATCAATATATCCAGCATGCCCCAAATGCTTATGCCCTTGTACAATATTATGAGCAAGCCCTCCAACAAAAGGGATCATGGGCACAAAAGGAAAACAAGAAATGCAAGTCCAGCTTCCCCATCCTTCTTACCATCCACCCACCCCTTCTTAGCCTAATTGGCAGCATAATCATAGCTCAAACTTAATGAAAGAGTAAGAAAAGACACCAAAGGATATGTTGCTTAATCTAATTGAGAAAATATCTGAGGTCAGGGAGCAGCGAGAATTGGAAGCTCAAAGTTATGAGAAAGGGTTCATTTCCAATCAAATGATAGAGACTCTTGTTGATGAGCAACAAATGAGATAATTTCAAGAAGAGATTAATCACCAAGCTGATGTTGAGTCAGCAAGGCTAAGATCACAAATTGCTAAACAAGAGGTTCTTAGACCTAAAATCCCAAGCTGGAAGGCCCACTTGTCTATGTCTTCTATGTCTCCCTCCGGCCCCTCCCAATTTCACATCCCAAGTTTTAAGGCAAAAATTTCTTTCCAAGAGCCTATACTTGAGATTCAGTCTACCACTCTGCAAGAACAATTTGTTCAAGAAAATTGTTTATCTCAAGAGGCCCCTCTGGTCTCTCAAGATGATGAAGTGTTGTGGATACCCCAATGGACTCTGCCTCCTAGCTGTCAGATGCCAAGTCTTTTCAAGGATACTAGTCTAGTGTCTAAGCAAGGACCTATGGTAGATGAGCTTTCATGTGATGAGGAGGAGAGGAAATCTAAGGTATCAATGCTGAGTGATGACTATGATGAATTGGAACAGCAAGGTGAGGGGATGGGGATTTATGCTCACCTTGAGCTCTTGGTTGGTTTGTTGATGAGCCCCCCCTCTTTGTTGATGAAGAAGAGACCATGCCATTACCTATGGATGAGGTTCAATCAGAACAAAAGGTTCACCATCAATAGGAGGTTGATATAGAAGAGGATTCTATGATTCTATTAGATGAGCTACCTAGTTTTGTTGAGCAAGAGGATAAAATTATGGAAGAGTTTTTCCAAGGAAATAACATAGACAAAAGCCCTGAAGAGTATGATTTTTCCAACATCATAGAGGTCTTTCATGATAAATTGAATGATGAATCCCTACTCCTTGGAGTGGAGGCTCAGCGTTATGTGCCTATAGAAGGAGGCCTAGTTTTGGATTGCTCTCTTTCTAAGGGGCTACTACATGAACAAAGGTTGGAGCCAGTTCTAGATCTTCAAGATATTGACAACTTTGATGAGCTATTTGCCTATTTAAAGGAGGAGGATGAAAGTCCCCTGACTATAGAGGATGAGTTGACATGGCTATCCATAATGGAGGGCAACCATGAAGATAAAGAAGAATCCATCAAGGGAAGTCTTGCCTTCAAAATTTCAAGAGGTTGTCCCATCAGATACTTGGCCTAGAAGGAGTTTACTAAGACACCTCCACATGATCAATTTCAGGTGAGTAAACTTGATCCTATCCTTGCAGAGGTAGTTCATCATTATTTGACAAATTTTTGTGTGCCTCATATCCTTGTAGCTATCCTTATGCACTCAATCCAAAATATCCTAATGAGGAAGGGAAGTTACTTCAACATGCTAGTGAATGGCTTTGTTTAACCAATTTTCTACATTGGTTAGTTTAGGATAGGTTAGTTTTCTTGCTTTCTGTCCCTATTTTCTAGATTCATCTTCCTATTTTCCAAGAAATCCTCATGTACAGTCTTTGTTCCTCCCAATTCCAGGTTTTTCTCTCTGTCAAAAAGTGTTATGATGATTCCTATGCCCAATAGATTATATTAAGGCCATTGATCTAATGTATAGCAGGCTGACATCTAGTAGAAATTGCCAAAATGTTACCCAAAATTTCCCATCATACAATTTTGGCCACGGGTTGGGCTCTATCCAACAACTTCCATTAACCATGTTGAGAGCCTTCAGCAATTTTCATGGGCTTGTGCCTTCTCTTCTAGCCTCTGAAAATCCTTAACTCTCTGGTCAGAGATCTTTCACTTTGAAAATGTCACCGTTAAACCCCAAAAAGCCCTAATAACCCTATGACATGTTCTATTTTTTCATTACCTTTATCAGCCACTTAAGTCTTCTTTTTCCCATATGCGCTTTATAAGATTGTTCTTCAGTTGCATGATCTCCAAATATCCTTTCAGCAATTCAGCGACTAAGGCTTAGTCAGGAGGTCTCCAAATGTAACCCGGGGTAAAGAAAGTCCTTAGTGACTTGGAGATTTTCAACAAAGGACTAACCTAGAGTCAATACATGGTTGTTTTAGACAGTAAGGCAAGGTTCTCTATAGTGACAAATGATAGAATGACACATGGCAAGGTGGGCCTAGTTTAAAATCCTAAGTAGTGGTTTACTTTTCTGATTAAGAGGATAAATCTCCTTAATAGGATGGTTGTCACATGTTCACAAAGCTTAATCTTGTGCCTTGCGATCATGCGATGACTGTCGATCTTCTTTACAATGTAGCACTTCTCTCACAATGGGTCCACTATCAATTTTCACCAATGTGCAAGCTTCTGATTGGTCGTGGGATGGTGATGTGGAGATATGTCAGCAAGGCCTAGTGGGTTGTTGTTCCTAAAAGATATGGGGTTGGCACATGATCACAAGGAATATTCTTTCCCCTTGCAATCATGCGACAGCCATTGATTTTGCTTTATCACCAAGGCTTTTGGCAGTGGTCCTTTCTTTGTGATGTGCTTGTGTTTCATTGGTCAAGCTGGAGTATGATGTGGAAAGCTGTCAGTGGGGCCAAGGTTTTCATAATCTTGGCAGGTTAAGTTTTAGTTGAGATCGATGATTGTCATGATACCAGAAGGGAAAGGTGCTTGAGATTTAATGTTGTGGTATAACGACAACCGTCGATCTTCTTTCCAATGTAGCACTTCTATCAGGTGGGTCCTTTTTGTGACGTGCTCATTCCTAATTGGCCAGGCTAGATGCTGATAGAGATTTGTCAATGGTACTGATGTTAAAGAATCTGTAGGGGCGCCAGCTTGTACAAGATCTATAGTAGTTGCATGTTCACATGGAATCTTTTGAGCCTATGCAATCATGTGCCCACTGTCTGATCTTCCAGTGTTTAAGCCGACATCATCATGGGTCCATCTGACATTCTTGATTCTTATTGGTTGCTAGCACAGTGAGTTGGCATTTGTCAGTGGGCCCAAATTTTTCAAGTGAGGTGGCAGTTGATGAAGATTTACAGTGGTCACATGTTCACATGGAATCTTTTGAACTCATGCGATCATGCGCCCACCATCTGATGCAAAGTCAAGATTCTTTCTGCCTTTCGATGTCAGTGATTGTGGAGGTGTCTACTTCCGATTTGTCAAGGTCCACTAGTATGATGACAGGTGGTATTGGATTGGCCCAAGTTTGTAAGCTTTAGTCACATAATCGCTAGACAAAGCTAGGGTTAGTGAAAAGGTCAAGAGATTCTTTGACTAAAAGAAAAAGATTGCCCAAGGTCAAGGTAGAGTTAAGAGTAAAGTCCAATATGGTGCCTCGGTAAAATTGAAGGATCTGATGGCTACGTTTTAAAGATAGATCAATTTTAAATGTCAACTGCTAATGGATAAGGAATTTGTGCCACCTGGTGACCATTTATATTTTTAAATTCAAATATCTATGAGTACCAGATTTTAGCAGTTATGGCGAGCTGAGTTGCAGAGAGGTAGATGGATCAAGGGGGCTTGTCTACAGGTAGATATAGTAGTGAAATGGACACGCAAACATAGATATTTGATCAATCAAGATATTTTCATGGGCATTTATGATCAAAAATGATAGAATTAGGGTTGGCTATTATTTTATGAAAATCTATGTAACCCTAATGATATATTTTTCTCCTTCCTATGTGCATTAAAGGAGATGTATATATTATTTTTTGGAGAGCTTTAGAGCTCAGAGTTTTGCAATTGTAAAAAGAGTTTCTCTTTCTTAGGAGTTATCTGTGGCATTTGCTCTTCCCTCTGACTCTTACAATTTTTAATCTTTCATTGAAATCTCAAATTCAATAGAGGTTTTCTGTGGCATTTGTTCTTCCCTCTGGTCTCTCCCTTGTCTGTATTTCTCTTATTGGATATAATATACTGGCTTTGTTAGAGAAATCTTGGATTTCCAAGGCCTTCTTTCTTTCAGCTTATATGTTTACTATTGTGTTTGATCTAATTTGAGTGAATTTGTAGGTATACTTCAACCCCCTGTCATTCTGTCTCATTCCTATTCCCTTTTGCTGAAGAGAACGTCTGCTTGCAAGTCACAATTTGTGTCTATTGTCCAAATCCCTCTCTGAAACACTTATGCAAGCCTATTTAGAAAGATTGTGTTCTATTAGATCTGAGAGCTTTCATGCTGATTTGGTCAATTGTATTATGTTCATTTCATTTCAGTGTATCACCTAGTAGGTAGTTTTCTTTAAATTATTTCCCTTCAGCATTCCTTCTATCCCTTTTCCCTCAAAAGTTTTACTTTCCTATCAAGAAGAAAATTAAGGTGATTATCCAAGAGGAACCAGCCTAGAACCCAGAGGTCTCATCTCAGTTACCATAGGTCCTACTACCTGGAGATTATTCCCATGTTATACTAAGTTATCAAGACCAAGAGAGCTTGAAACAAGGGTGCAAACATAGTGTATAATAGGTCCATCTTTAGATTGCCTTGAGACAATACAAACCCAAGGTAGACTAGATCCTGCCTCATAAACTCACATTTCTCCAAATTTATCATCAATTTCTCCTCATGTAGCTACTTGACAACAATCTCCAAATGCTTGTAATGTTCATCCTTGGTCTTACTATAGATTAGTATATCATCTAGATACACTACCACAAATTTACCAATGTAGTCTTTGAGGACTTCATTCATGAGCCTCATGAATGTTGAGGGGACATTGGAGAGACCAAATGGCATGACAAGCCATTTATACAAACCCTCAGTGGTTTTGAAGGTTGTCTTCCACTCATCTCCCTCATGCATTATAATTTGGTGGTAACCACTCTTTAGGTCAATCTTAGTGAAGTATTTGGCTTCTCCTAGGTATTCCATTAGGTCTTCTATCCTAGGGATAGGGAACATATACCTAATGGTTATCCTATTTATCTCTCTTGATTCAGTACATAGCCTCCAAGTTCCTCCCTTTTTAGGTGCTAAGACAGTGGATATGACACAAGGACTTATACTTTTCATAATGATACCTTCAATTAGGAGCTCTTGAATTTTCTTAGCTATTTCCTCATTTTTTTGAGGGGTCATCTTATAGAGTACCTTATTGGGAAGGGTAGCTCTAGGGATGAAGTCTATCCTATAACTTGCATCTCTCTTAGGGGGTAGGGTTGATGGTTGTCCATAACTAACAATGCCTTCATTCCTCTGCAACATGTCTTGTATCTCCTTTGGTAACTCTGGATTCTTAACTGGCTTGTCAATGCTCACTTCCTTTGGCTTCAACAATAGCGCAAAGCCTACTCCCTTTCCTTCACTTAAGGTGTCTATAAACTCCATCTCAGTGAACATTATCACATTTGGGCCTAATGACTTCACTTATCCATCCTCTAATAGTGATTGAATGTTGAAAGTCACATTGTCCTTTTTGAAAGAATATGAATTCTTTGCTCCATCATGCATAGCCTACCTATCAAATTTCCATGGTCTACCTAGGATCAGATGGAATGCATCCATAGGTAAGACATCACATAGCTCTTTGTCCTTATACCTCCCAATTAAAAACTCCACCCATGTTTTCTCATTGACAAGGACATGTTGTCCTTTGTTCAACCAAGTAACTTTGTATGGGTTTCTATGTGGTAGCCTCTTCATTTTCAACTTGTTGACTGCCTCTTCTAACACTATATTGTTAGTAGAACCTAAGTCTATAATGACTCTATAAACTTTTCCCACCATCTTGCACTTCACGCTAAACAATGACCTTCTCTGACTTGGTTCTTCTTTCACTATCTCCTTAATCAATGTTCTCCTTATCATTAGATCATCACCTTCCTCTAATTCTAAGGGTACCTTAGGGTGTTTTACTCCACCACTAGTCTCTTCTTGAAAAAATTTTACTCTTTTGTCACCTCCTAGGGTAGTATAACTCTTCTCTGGACACCAGTATGAAGGGTGTCCCATTTGATTGTAGTGGTAACACGTTATAGTGGAAAAGTAAGAACCTCTCCCTTGGCTATTACTTCTTCCTCTCTAATTTATGTTGGAGCTTCTCCCTCTATTGGAACTCTCTCTACTTGAACTCCCCTTTTGATGCTCAGTGAGTTCATTTTCACCTTGGGACTTGTTCTTGGTATTTCTTCCACCATATCCACCTCTCTATCCTTTATTGTCTCTTCCTTTTCCTCTACCTCTAGTAGTGCTAGAATCTTATTTCTTTCTCAACTTATCCTCTACCTTCACAACTATTTGGTGGCATTAATGAATACTATCAAAGGTTGTTAGACTCATCTCATCTTGTATTAACTACTTGAGACCATTAAGGTATCTAGCTACCTTCACCTTTTCATCTTCCATAAATCTTTACCTCATGCAAAGCCTTTGGAACTCTTCATTATAGGAGTTCACATCTAAGTCTTTTTTTCTAATACATTGTCTTCTCTTATCCAATTGTATTTCATAATCATGTGGCACATAAGCATCTCTAATTTTAGCTACCATTTTCTTCCATGTCGCAATAGGCTTCTTTCCCCCCCCCTCTCTCTCTCTCTCTCTCTCTCTCTCTCTCTCTCTCATCTTGGATAAATTTCTACCAAGTGACTGCAAGGCCTCTCAATCTAGCCTTAGCCACTTTAACCTTTTGATCTTTTGTGATACCATCACATTCAAAATCGTTTTTTAGTCCTTCAATCTAATCTAGGACTATCTCTGGTTCCATCTTTCCATTAAAAATTGGAATACCTTCTAGTGCCTTTCAACTTAAGGCCTTCAATGCCTTCAATGCCTTCAAGAATGGTTTTTTAGCTAGGATTGGGTCTGGTTCATGGACCTCATCCTCCAAAATTATCTCTATTTTCTTTCCATCTATCTTACCTTTGACTTCTTTGGCCTTCCCATCCACTTCATCCACTTTTCATTCTAGATGAGCTAGTTGATCTCTGAGTAACCTATTATCCTCCTCTTTCTCTTCCACTTTCTTTCCAACTCAGCATTGGTCATCATTGTAGAGTCTCCTACTAACTCCTTTGGTTGGAACATTCACCACAAGCCAAAATCAAAATGGCTCTGATACCAATCTGATGGAAGTGCTCCAAGGTGTGCTCAAACAAGTTACCAAGGACTTCTCTTGTCCAATCTACTTAGGATCCTAATCTCTCTTCTAGGACCTCAATAGCCTTGAGACTCCAAGAGTTAGTCTTCTTGAGTTTAACCTTGAAGGATAACTATCACTAGTTTTGTCTCAATGCTTCACTACTCCTTGGATGACTCCAAGTGATCGTTCACCATGAACTTGTCTCAAGTGTTGTAGGGAGTCCATTTTTCATCAAAACATCCTTTTTTATTTCCATTCATCTCATTTTAATAGGTTTCAAATATCTTTTCAATCGGTTTCACAATCTAGCTTTCCCTTGGCTTATTAGGCCTAGTGATTTCTAGTAGCCCTAGACAGGGTAGCTTTCTCATTTCTTTCTAAATACTTCCAAGTAACCTCAAAAACTAATCTTACATTTAGATACCCTTTTGGGATAACTTAGATATTTTTTAGGTTTTATGGTTCTAGGGCCTTCGTACAACAGATTCCTTGATTATAGGGCTAATAGGGCTATTCTTAAGTTGGTTGTTGATTTCTTGCTAGAAATCTAGGTTAGAGGATTAGCCAATGCCTAATCTCACTACCACCATGCAATGTATCTATGGTCTATGTGAAACCATACTCCATTTTTTATTCCATTCTTTCCCTTGCAAATGCACCCTACTCCTTCTATGTCTTACACCTAGCTGGGTACACCAGTCTCGCCTAGGGCATGACCTTAAAATTGTCCATCTATTTCTTCATGCTTCCTCCCTACATATATACACTTTACAAAGGCTCCCCTACCATATTTATCCAAACCCTAGTGATTCCCACTGTTAGATCCTATGGGGGAGCCATGAAACCAAAATCTACCCTGTAAACGCCAACAACTAGACTATCTACAAATTGAATTATTAAACTATCTTAATGAACTCAAAAAAAATCTTTCACTAAATGAAAAATCTTTAAATTAACCACACAACACAAAACTAACACTAAGTTATGCTCTTCAATACATGTATTCACTCTTACACTCAAAACCAATTGGTTGTCACTGCAAATCTGAACACACCATCTATTTTCAAACTCTAAAAATTCTCTCTACAACTTGCCTCAAGAAGTGGGATCATATCTCAATTGAAATATTCTCTTTCCTATATTTTAGGCCAATAAGCATTGATTAGATCCCTTAAATCTGAGTTGGATCAATGTTATCGATGTTCCATGCAACATTTGCCAAAAATTCAAATGTTGTCATGACAACATTCAACCAACTTTTCATAATTGCTTCTTAACTACCCTTAATGACCACTAAGCCTTCTTAAACAATGTAGGAAGATAATTTAATCCTTTTAAGTCATTTTTCCAATCCATTCTAAGTCTAGAAGACTTTTGGACAGTTTTACATCTATTTTCCCATTAAGGCTTAGACTAACATTATCCACTAGAAAGCTTTAAACATCTAGGATGGATTGATCCTAGACTAATCCACCTAGGAACACACTTGCAAGACCTTCTAAGGTCAAAATAAAACCTACTGGATTGGCTAAGGTCTGTACAAGAAAAAATGATAAACATGCTTGGGAGTGAGCCTAGGTGCTCCTGCACCATCCTCCCCAAATGAAAATATTTCAATCCACCCTTGGATTGAGAAAGTGTGAATCCACTCCCAACTTCTTGAATTATGATTCCTTGATCTAGGTGGCTTCTTCATTTCCCTTTCCATGCCATCTCACCAGATGTTCATAATATGGTCTCTATCTAGTCTTCTTGTATGCCCTGGAATCTAGTATCTTCTCTACTATCTTAGATGGTGTAGATGGTAAGTTAAGTTCTTCCACCTCTTGTATAACCTCAGTTAGACTCTGATCTAGATCTGGTGTTGGTCCTTTATACAAGACCAATTCTACTACATTGAACATAGGAAATAAACCAATGTCCTCTAGCAATTCCACCTTGTATGTATTGGTGCCATATTTTACAAGAATGGTACATTGACCAATTCTTCTCATCTGAAGCTTATGAGGCACTCATTTCTACAGTCTTTCCTTATTGAGATGGACCATCACTAGATCCCCAACCTTGAATTGGACATCCCTTTTTCTTTCATCCACCCTATTTTAAAGCTTCCCTATATTTTTAGTAAGTGTTTTCTTCATTGTCTCATGGATCTCTTGCATGGCATGTGCAATTCTTCTTCATACGCACTTCCCTTGGCTCCATCCTTCAGATCTCTGAGCTCATAAATGCCTCTGGGATGAAGGCCATAAAAAATTTCAAAAGGACTCTTACCAATAGTCATATTCACTATGTCATTATAGGTATATTCGGCCTGTCTAATGAGTTGGTCCCAAGCTTGGCCATACTCCTTAGTTAAGAACCTTAGGAGGTTACCAAGACTCCTATTTACTACCTCAGTTTGACCATCAGTGTGAGGATGGTATGCAGATGCTCATGAACTTTGTGTCTCTGTCTGACACTATGCTCAGTGGTAAACCATGTATTCTAACTACCTCTTTGAAGAATAGGGAAGCTATTTAACTGGCATCATGAGTTGTCTTGCTTGGTACAAAGTGTGCCATCTTACTAAATCTATCCACAAAAACATAAATGCTATCCATTCCCTATTTTGTCTTGGGTAAACCTACCACAAATCCCATTCTTAAACACTCCAATGGTCTTCTAGGAATGGGAAGGGGTTGGTAAAGGCCTTCATTAGTAGATGTACCTCTTGCCTTTTGACACACAACACATCCTTCTACATACTTCTTAACATCTAGATTCATCTTAGGCAAAAAATAGAACCTTTGAACTAGTTCTTGGGTCTTGTTGACACCAAAATGGCCACTAAGTGCACCATTGTGTTTCTCTTGGATTAGATTCTCTCTTTTATAGACTCTATAGGGAAACACAATTTACCTCCCTTAAATAATAGACCACTTTGTAAGGTGTATTCAAAGAATTCACTATGAAAATGATTTCTATATTCTTGGCATACCTTGTATATTTTTGCAAAAGCTTCATCTTCTCCATACAAGTCTTTGAAGTTGTCAACGCCCATGCTCTACAAATGTATCGAGCTTAAATTGTTAGATCTCTTCTACTTAAGGCATCTTCCACCTTTTTCTCCAATCCCTTCTTGTGTTTGATGTTGAAGGTGTAGGCCTACAAGTCTTCCACCCATTTCATGTGTTTTTTACTGAGCTTATCTTGTGAATTCAAGAAGCTTAGTGCTTGGTTGTCAAAAAAGACCACAAAATCCTTTTGTAGAAAGTAGTGCCTCCACTTTCTTAGTGTTTGGACTAGAGTATACATCTCTAAGTCATTAGAAGAGTACTTCTTCTTATCTTCACTTAATTTCTCAGAATGGAAAGTGACTAGTCTTCCCTCTTGGCTCAAGATAGCACCTATGGCCACATTACTAGCATCACATTCCACTGTGAATAGATTTTCAAAGCTTGGAAAAATCAAGATTGATTGAGTATCAATCTTCTTCTTTAGCAACTCAAACCCATGGTTAGCATGTTCATTCCACATAAATTTATTTTTCATACCATCTTTTATGGTGTCTAACATAGGAGCACAAATTGCACTAAATTTTTTGATAGACTTCCTATAGTACTGAGCCAAACCATGAAAACACCTTACCTCATTTGTTGTCCTTGGAGTAGGCCAATTGAGAATGACTTCCACTTTTCTAGGGTCCATCTTTAGATTTCCTTGAGACAATACAAACCAAAGGTACACTAGCTCCTATCTCATGAACTCACATTTCTCCAAATTTATCATCAATGTCTCCTCATGTAGCTTCTTGAAAACAATCTCCAAATGCTTGAGATGTTCATCCTTGGTCTTACTATAGATTAGTATATCATCTAGATACACTACCACAAATTTACCAATGTAGTCTTTGAGGATTTAATTCATGAGCCTCATAAATGTGGAGGGGACATTGGAGAGCCCAAATGTCATGACAAGCCATTTATACAAACTGTAAGTGGTTTTGAAGGTTGTCTTCCACTCATCTCCATCACAGATTCTAATTTGGTGGTAACAACTCTTTAGGTCAACCTTAGTTAAGTATTTGGCTTCTCCTATGCTGTCCATTAGGTCTTATATCCTAGGTATAGGGAACCTATAGCTAATGTTTATCCTATTTATTTCTCTTAAGTACATAGCCTCCAAGTTCCTCCCTTTTTAGGTTCTAAAATAGTGGGTATGGCACAAGGACTGATACTTTTCCTAATGATACCTTGACTTAGGAGATCTTGAATTTTCCTAGCTATTTCCTCATTTTGTTGAGGGGTCATCTTATAGGCTTCCTTATTGGGAAGGGTAGCTCCAAGGATGAAGTCTATCCTATGACTTATAGCTCTCTTAGGCGGTAGGGTTGATGGTTGTCCATCACTGACACTGCCTTCACACCTCTACAACATGTCTTGTATCTCCTTTGGTAATTATGGCTTCTTAACTATCTTTTCAATGCTTACTTCCTTTGGCTTCAACACTAGTGCAAAGCCTACTCCCTTTCATTCCCTTAAGTTTTCTATAAACTCCTTCTCACTGACCATTAACACATTTGGGCCTTATGAGTTCACTTCCCCATCCTCTAATAGTGACTGAGTCTTGAAAGTCACATTTTCCTTTTTGAAAGAATATGAATTCTTTGCTCCATCATGCATGGCCTGCCTATCAAATTTCCATGGTCTACCTAGGAGTAGATGGCATGCATCCATAGGTAAGACATCACATAGCTCTTTTTCTTTATACCTCCCAATTGAAAACTCCACCCATGCTTGTTCACTGACAAGGATATGTTTTCCTTCGCTCAACCAAGTAACTTTGTATGGGTTGCTATGTAGTATCATCTACATTTTCAACTTTTTGACTACCTCTTCTAACACTATATTGTGAGTAGACCCTAAGTCTATAATGACTCTACAAATTTTTCTCAACATCTTTCACTTCACTCTAAACAGTAACCTTCTTTGACTTGGTTCTTCATTCACTAGATCCTTAATGAGTGTTCTCCTCATCATTAGATTCTCACCTTCCTCTAATTCTAAGGGTACCTCAGGGTGTTTTCTTCCACCACTAGTCTTTTCTTGAACAAAATTTTTACTCTTTTGTCACCTCCTTGGGAAGTAGAACTCTTCTCTAGACACTGGTATGCAGGGTGTCCCATTTGGTTGTAGTGGTAACACTTCATAGTGGAAAAGTAAGAACCTCTTCCTTGGCTATTACTTCTTCCTCTATTGGATCTCCCTCTACTTGAACTGCCGTCTTGCTGCTCAGTAAGTTTAGTTTAACCTTTAGACTTGTTCTCGTTATTTCTTCCACCATATCCACCTCTTTGTCCTCTATTGTCTCTTCCTTTTCCTTTACCTCTAGTAGTGCTACAATATTGTTTCTTTCTCAACTTCTCCTCTACCTTCACTTCTATTTGGTGGCATTTCTAAATAGTATCAGGGGTTAGTAGACTCATCTCATCTTGTATAGTCCACTTGAGACCATTAAGGTATCTAGCTACCTTCACCTTTTCATCTTCCATAAATCTTTACCTCATGCAAAGCCTTTGGAAATCCTCAGTATAGGAATTCACATTTAATTTTTTTTGTTTAATACTTTGTCTTCTCTTATGCAATTGGACTTCATAATCCTCTAGCACATAAGCATCTCTAATTTTAGCTATCATTTTTTTCCATGTAGCAATAGGCTTCTCTCTCTCTCTCTCTCTCTCTCTCTCTCTCTCTCTCACACACACACACACACACACACACACACACACACACACACATCTTGGATAAATTTCCACCAAGTGAGTGTAGGGCCTCTCAATCTAGCCTTAGTCACTTTAACCTTTTGAGCTTCTATGATACCATCACATTCAAAATGGTTTTTTAGTCCTTCAATCCAATCTATGACTATCTCTAGTTCCATATTTCTATTGAAAATTGGAATACCTTCTAGTGCCTTTACACTCAAGGCCTTCAATGCCTTCAAGAATGGTTCTTCAACTAGGATTGGGTCTGGTTCAAGGAGCTCATCCTCCAAAATTATCTCTTTTTTCTTTCCATCTATCTTATCTTTGACTTCTCTGGCCTTCTCATCCACTTTTTGTTCTAGATGAGCTAGTCGATCTTAGAGTAATCTATTCTCCTCCTCTTGCTCTTCAACTTTCTTTTCCAACTCAGCATTGGTCATCATTATAGAGTCTCCTACTGACTCCTTTGGTTGGAACATTCAACACAAGCCAAATCAAAATGGCTCTGATACCAATCTAATGGAAGTGCTCCAAGGTGTGCTCACACAAGTTACCAAGGAATTCTCTTGTCCGATATACTTAGGATCCTAATCTCTCTTATAGGACCTCAATAGCCTCAATACTCCAAGCCTAAGACTATCCTAACTCCACTCCAAGAGCTATTCTTCTTGTGTTTAACCTTAAAGGACACCTATCACTAGTTTTGTCTCAATGCTTCACTACTCCTTAGATGACTCCAAGTGATCTTTCACCATGAACTTGTCTCAAGTGCTGCAGGGGGTCCATTTTTCATCAAAACATCCTTTTTTTTTCCCATTGATATCATCTAAATAGGTTTCAAAGATCTTTCCCATCGGGTTCACAATCTAGCTTGCCCTTGGCTTATTAGGCTTAGTGATTTAGCCCTAGACAGGGCACTTTTCTCATTTCTTTCTAAAAACTTCCAAATGACCTCAAAAAATAATTTGACATTTGGATACCCTTTTGGGAGACCTTAGAGATTTTGTAGGTTTTAGGGTTCTAGGACCTTTGTATAATAGATTCCTAGATTATAGGGCTAATATAGTTATTTTTAAGATGGTTACTATAATACCCCAAAAATGGGCTATAGGCTCATTAACATCCTACATCATCAAATCGAATGAAATTGACATCAAATTCCTAACCTAAGGCACATCTGCGCATCAGTTCATCAAAACCCTAATTGATTATCTTAATTCTGCATCGAAAAATATTCCTAATTATCCTAATTATCTTTAATTGAATATTATTTGGTGATAAATGCCATTATTTATCCTAAAGTTGATTAATTGAATATTCTGAATATTTAATTAATTAAGTTTAATTTTGCCACTTAATTATTTAATTAGATTTAATTATATTTATTCTTAAATTATATTATTTAATTTTGACAATAAATCAAAAATCGTACAAATAATTGATTAAATTCCTATTTAATTAATTAAATCCAGTTGTCAATATTTAATGATATAGCTTGGAATAAAAGTTTGATTAAATAATTGAGTAACCCATCAATCAATTGTTTTAATTAAAAATTAGTTAAGTTGAGAATAAATCACTTTAATTATTAAATTAATTCATATTAAATCATGCACAATCAGAAAAGCAGTCAACTTTAAATCAATTTTCAATTTCAATTTGTTAACTTTCTAAACTCGACATCTGATGGTGAGTTCAAAAAGTGAACTAAAACTCTGCTTTGAGATAAAAAGTGCTTTTGCATGATTTTATGAGTTGATCTATTCCTAATTTCTTGTTAACTCAAAAATCAACTTGAGTTTATCAAGAGTGATTTATGGCTTTTCTCAATGCATCCTCAAGCCTTGGATTTCTATATAATCAAGGCTTATCTCCTCACAAAAGGATCCCTCAAATTTGCATCCTTACTATGGTGAATTTGCATCTGAAGAATCAAGCTTTTGCGAACAACGCGATTGTGAGATTTTTGTTATTGTTTTTGAGGGTTCATAGCATTCATTCATAACATATAATTGTTAGATTAATTTTCATATCATTCCAATTCATTCTAGACTAGTTTCATATCAAGATTTTCATCTTATTGCATACAAAATCCAAAAAAATAGATTAATTTGCATTCATCTTCATTGTTTTCAATCATTAAATCCTTTGTTTAGGTTTTGCATTGTCACTGATCTCAATCTGAATCTAAGAATACCATACTTACACCTACTAGAAGGCATTAAATCACCTAGTTAGCTTATTTCATTTATTTGCAGATTTCTCAATTTGCTAACCTCTAATGTTTTACTAAAGTGTTGTGTCCACGGCTAGGTACAATTTTCACACACAGAGTTACTGATTTCTTGCTAGAAAAATAGGTTAGAGGATTGGCCAATGCCTAATCTCACTACCAGGATACAAGATATCTATGGTCTATCTAAAACCATACTCCATTCATGCTTCCATTCTTTCCCCTGCAAATGCACCCTATTTCTTCTCTACCTTACACCTAGTCGGGTACACCAGTCTCGCCTAGGGCATGACCTTAAAAATGGCCATCTGGTTCTTCATTCTTCCTCCCTACATCTATACACTATACAAAGGCTCCCCTACCATATTTCTCCAAACCCTAGTGATTCCCATGACTGGATTCTATGGGGGAGCCATGAAACCAAAACATACCCTGTGAACACCAGCAACTAGACTATCTACAAATTGATTTATCAAACTATCCTAATGAGCTCAAAAAAACTCTGTCACTAAATGAAAAACTCTTGAAATTAACAACACAACACAAATTTAACACTAAGTTATTCTCTTCAATACATGTATTCACTCTTACACTCAAAACCAATCGACTGTCACTGCAAATCTAAACACGGTCTATTTTCAAACTCTAAAACTTCTCTCTACAACTTGCCTCAGGAAATGGGATCATATCTCAATTGAAATATGCCCTTTCCTATATTTTAGGCCACTAATCATTGAGATCCCTTAATTCTGAATGGCATCAATGTTGTCAATGTTGCATGCAACATTTATCAAAAATGCAAATGTTGTCATGACAACATTTAAGCAACTTTTCATAATTGCTTCTTACCTACCCTTAATGACCTCTAAGCCTTCTTAAATGATGTACAAACACAATTTAAGCCTTTTAAGGAATTTTTCCAATCCATGCTAAGTCTAGAAGACTTTTGGACACTTTTACATCTATTTTCCCATTAAGGCATAGACTAACATTATCCACTAGAAAGCTTTAAACATATAGGATGGATTGATCCTACTCTAATCCACCTAGGCACACACTTGCAAGACCTTCTAAGGTCAAAATCAAACCTACTGACTTGGCTAAGGTCGGTACAAGCCAAAATGACAAGCATTCTTAGGAGTGAGCCTAGGTGCTCCTGCACCAAATGCAATTGAAAGTAAATATAAAGATGTTACCTCTTCTCTCTCCTGAACATAAGCGACATCAGGTACATTCATTACTTCTATAAAACCCAATTATTTTTATATATAGAACAAATAAGGGTCAAGCCACAATCATTTGTTCCATTTTTTGGCCAACTTTGACACTGACATCAACATTTTGAAAAAAAAAATCACTTTTGAATACCTATTACTAGAGAAATATTAGGAATTTGAAGGTGATGTAAATTAGTGTCTTTTAGAATTTTGTTTCTAATTTATAAACATTTTTTATTTTTTTTAAATGAAATTGATTTGTATCTATTTTTCCTTCTCCTTCAAAAAGTGGTTTGTGTGAAAAATCTATATTTTTAAGGAGTGATACTCACTTGGATGAGCATAATTATTTTTTCAAAAATGATAATGATATAATTATTTTTAGGTTAGGTTTACAACACCAATATCTAGAGGATGGAATTGATTTTGTTCATTTTCATTCAATATTTTATAGTTTATTAAGTTCTAAAGTGATAGTAACTTTAATTTAGAAATAGGTTCCTTTTGATCTCTCTAGCTTGATCTGTATATATCAAAATTTATTTTTTCTTTTTTTGATAGAAGAGTAACATAAATACCTAGGTATGTGTAAGATCATGGTATACCAAACTATGGCCTTAAGTGGCAATGAAAAATCAGAAAATCAGGGTTAGTCAACTTGATGTAAAAGGTTGAACATCTTATGAACCTCATGTGAAAAAGTTGTAATAGTTGAATCTATAGGAAATTGAATGTAGTTATTAAAATACCAGCCCTTGTTTGAAATTTTTTTGTCTAATTGTTCAACATTTTAGATTTTAATACAGTACTACAAAAATTCCAAGGAAAAGATAAAGAGTACGTGTATGTCTGACCACCTTAATCATAATAAAATGATCATATATTTTCCCAAGATTATAGATATAAGTAGTAGACTCATGCCTAGATATGATGCATTTTTTTGTAATTTTTGGTGAAATTTAAACAATTAATTATGAATTTTCTACTACAACTTTTTCAGAATAAAAAAAATCTCATATCTGACCATCTTAACTAATTCAAAATTTTACAAAATTCAAAACTTTTTTTTTCTTATAGTAACTAAAGCATAGAATGTGACGCATGTTTCAGATTTCAAAAAGGTTAAATGGTTTTAAAGTTATAGTTGTTTTTCAATCAGTATGTCAATTATGACTTTAAAGATAACTCAATTAAAATATAAGTAATAATTACTTAATGAACTTGAAATTTGATAGAAATTATATTGATGGAAATTTGATCATGTCTTTCAGAAACCCTTTTCGTTTCATCAATTTCGAGTGAAAAAATAGTCGTCAGCTACATTGTCAAAGTCTCGGTATCAAGAACTATCTCTTGAAACACGCCTAAGGGTTGACCACCCATGTTTGGTTATGCCCAAGCAAATACCAAGCCTAATCAGATATCCGATGAAATTGGATATTCAAAATTTTTGGATATCCAAAATTTCCCGTAGAATTGCACCTCTTTTTTCAAATTCAAGTTTCATATTAAATTATATTTTTGTTATGTTAATATTTTTGTTATGTTAATATTAATTTCATTTTAAATATTAATATTAAATAATAATAGCATAGCATTAATATTATAATATAAATTTTTATATTAGTATGTATTATATTATTTGATATACAAAATGATTTCAAAAAAATAACTGCACAATTGATTTGAGGACAAACAGTTTCAGTCCAAATCCTCTTGAAAGTATCCTGCACGGGATTTTTCTACAGACTCCTTGTAATTTCAATGGTCTGACTATACTAAATAAGTAGATGTCAATGAACTTCCCCTCTATTAAATACAATCAATTTATTTTTTAACTCTCAAAAAGAAATTTCACACAGATGTAGAACCATCGTACGCTCATCATCTATTCTAGAAACTAACAATGGCATAAAAATTGATGTAAGGACATTTAAGGTACATTGTCCACAAAATTTATATGAAACCTTTAAATATACATTAAAAAGTAGAGGTGAAGGCTCTAGATCTGAGAGAGAGAGAGAGAGAGAGAGAGAGAGAGAGAGAGAGAGAGAGAGAGAGAGAGAGAGAGAGAGAGAGAGAGAGAGAGAGAGAGAGGGAGGGAGGGAGAGAGAGACAGATAGACAGACAGATAGATAGATAGACAGACAGACAGACAGATAGACAGACAGAGATAGAGACAAAGAGACAGAGACAGAGATAGAGACAGAGACAGAGAGACAGAGACAGAGACAAAGATAGAGACAGAAAGAGAGACAGATAGACAGACAGACAGACAGATAGATAGAGACAGAGACAGAGACATAGATAGAGACAGAGACAGACAGAGACAAAGATAGAGACAGAGACAGAGACAGAGACAAAGATAGAGACAAAGATAGAGACAGAGACAGAGACAGAGACAGAGATAGAGACAGACAGACAGACAAACAGACAGACAAAGATAGAGAGACAGAGAGACAGAGATAGAGATAGAGACAGAGATAGAGAGAGATAGAGAGAAGGGAAAGGGGAGAGAATAGGAGAGAGAGGCCAAGGGAAGGGGAGAGAGACAGACAGACAGACAGACAGACAGACAGACAGACAGATAGATAGACAGACAGACAGACAGACAGATAGACAGAGAGAGACAGAGACACACACACACAGAGTTTGCCAAAATTTTGGTGGGAGTTATTGAATATCTGATAGTTTCAGATATCCGATAGCTTTGGATATCCAATTCATTTTACCGATGTAAAGTAAAAACAAGATTCTCTTGGTCCCTTCATTTTTTCCTAAATTACAGGATTCGAGTTGCAGCAAATTACATTTTGTCTCTAGAGAATACAAAAATCCACTTTTTGGGGTGATTTTCTCTATTACCAAAGGTATTTGCATCACCTTTTTGGTCAAACTATGGGGAGTAGTAGTCGTCAAAAGCATAAATGGAAGAGGAGACTCACAAATGAAGATGTTGGAGTGTATAGAGAAATAGATAGCGTTTCCCATCGGTACAAGAGAGAAGGTATGTTAAATATTAATGAAGATGTCGGCATAGACCCACCTTTGAATGTGGTTTCAAGTGAAGAACTTGAATTTGGAGATGAAAATGTAGGTTTTGAAAATGAAAATTTAGGTTTTCAAGATGAAAATGTAGATTTTGAATATGAACATGTATATGTGGCCAATGGAAGTGTGGACATTGTCAATGACAATCCACCAATTGAATATGAAGGAATTGACAATGATAATGGTGCAAAAGAACCAAATCAACGTTACACGTCTCCAAATTATATGAGAAATGAAGTTCCTTCAGAGGAAGAAAGACAAACTTCAAAATTGAGACCTTCAAGAAGAACTAAATTGTTACTTGAAATTGATGAGAACATAATGAGCAATTTTGATGGCAAGAGATCAGAAAGAATCATTTGGTTGTGGGTTTCAAAACATTTTGATCAATTTTTTAGCCACAAGACATTGGTTGAGAAATGTCAAATGTTTGTGCAATTGTTAAAGATGTAGAAGATGGAGACGTATACTAGTCAAATTCAAGATTAGTGTGAACAAGAAAAAGGAGTGGAATGCTATTATTATGAGAAATCTTTTTAGTGCTCTCAATTCTATTGGGAAGACTACCAAGGAAAAAGATAAGAGAACCTCTAGGAGGGTTATTACAACCTCCTTAGTAAGTCATCATTTGAGAAAGGCTCATTTAATGAGACAAACATGTGTTGACTTGAATCTAAATCGTAAAACTTTGGATAGAACACTTGCAAGAAGAGAAAGACTTGATTATCCTCTTCAAAATGATACATGGGCTTATGGTTGGAGACTTTCACATTGTGATAAGAAGCTTACCGATGCTGTGAAGGATCAAATTCAACCATTTTGGCAATCTAACTCAAGAGTGTCACCAAATGTGAAGGATGTCTTGAAGTTGAGAATTGGCATTCGAGACCGCACCCCACATTCCAAACATTATTTGGAGGTGAGTCAAACAATGTTGTTCAAAAAATTTTGTGAGACACATCCAACATTGCAAATATCACAAAGATCTTTTGAAGCCCTTAAGCCTTTTTTGTGTGTGCCTCTTAAGATTCAGAATGCTTGTTGCAAATATCATGTGGAGTTTTCAATGCACCATGAATTGTTACAATCCATTCATTCTACTTTGCATAGTAGTGAAATGTTGGAGAAGTGCGGTGCAAGTGCTCTTCCAAAATCATCAAGAGACTTGCTAGATCATTTTTTATGTCCTAGATATGATGGTTGTTTCTTTTATAGAAAAGATTGCTTAAATGACAAGTGCTCAGAGTGTGGTGGGCTAGTGAAGTTTGTTGAATGTTTTCATGAGGGCTGCGAGCACGATTTTAGAAAGACAATTGTCCACAAAAAGGTATATGAAACCATTAAATATACATTAAAAATTCAAGGTGAAGGCTCTAGATGTGAGTTGGTTACTAAAGAATGCAATGTAGCTGATTTTATTTTAGATTTTAGGAAGAATCTTTTTTACAAGTATGCAAGGCATAGTCACAAGTCTCAGTGGTTGGATCAACAATTCAGGATGTGTAAGGACACTTTCCCAATTGGCACTATTATATCAGTTGTTAACTTTGTAGAGAATTATACATTGCAGCCTCAAAATGAGTTGCAAGCTCAATATTACAATTCTATTCAAGTTTCTATTTTTGTGCACATAACATATAGACATTCCCCTGATAGTACAAAAGATGACCAAAAGACAATCAGAGAGTACCATTTTTATATGAGCGATGATAGATCACACTCATCTGAGTTTGTCCAATATTTCTTTGAGAACTATTTTGAGTGGGTGTGGGAAAATAATATTGTTATGGATAGACATCTCATTTGGTTAGATAACTGCACAGGTCAATTCAAAAATGCTTGTATGTTTTATTGGTTATGTAGAATGCATGTAGAGAGAGGTGTACCTCATATTTGGATTTTTTTTTAGGCCAGTCATGGAAAAGGGGAGCATGATGGAGCAGGTGCATGCATAAAGAGAGCTCTAGTTAAAGAGAAATTGAGGATTTTAGGTGTAGAAATCATTGATGCCCATTCTATTATTGATTGTTGTACTTCAACATTGTCATAGGGGGGACTCTTGATTTAGCGGTGTGAAGATTCTTTTGGTTGGTTGAGTTGGGCACAATAGGAGATAGGTTGGATTGTCAAACTATGAAAGATTCTTCAAAAATGCATTCATTTCGAAGCTCAGATGCTAGTACATGGACCATTTGGACATGACACTTGGCTTGTTATTGTCTAAGTTATCTTCAGTGTGAGTCAAGTGAGTGGGTTGATACATGGGTTCCACATTATCTTACTCCTTTATCTCTCATAGTCTTTGTAATAAATGATGACATGGATTATTCACTTGACTACGACCATCTTTTAGATCTTCTACAACCAGGACATGTTTTTGCATTGGTTGCACCACAAGGGAATGATGAGAGATCAGATTACTGGTTAGCACATTGTGTACGAGGAAAGAAAAAACTTGCACAACTGACGACAGATGATGATATGTTCACATATCCAATAGGATCACATGTTGTTGTGGGAACATGGTTGCGCACATATATGATTAGAAATAATGGCATTCCTATGTTTGAAGACTATGAGATGCACAAAACCATTCTCATGTATTCACACCTTGTCATAGTAGCCAATGTTAAGTTGTTGAAACATCAAGGAAAACCAAAGATAAAGGAACTTTGGACTATTAGTACTATATATCATGAAGCAATATTGAATACTTTCAATCACAAAGATGACCCTTCAGGCACACTTCAGTAGGTAAGTTCAACTCAAGTTGCAAGGTTTTCCATGTTTATTACAATTACATTCAATAAATCAATTGTAGTTATTTTCCTTATTTGTTTGAGCCAATAAACTTGGTTTTGTATGTGATTGTAAATGCAGTTGGATATATATATGATAGATATAGAAGATTGAGGTGTGCATTTGATTAGCCCATATTTTATGACGGTAAACTTCACTATGCATTGTCTAGTCATGTTCTTTGGTTCGTTTAGTTACTTAGACATGTTCATAATATTTTTCTCAAACCTATATAAACTTCTTATATTCTCTATTAAATTTTCTTCTTCCTTCCTAATGCAGGGATTAGAGCGAAAATGACACTTATTTTTTATATATAGTTGTGTAATTTTCATATTTAGATGCCAAATTTTGTATATAAAACCAACAATTGAATGTAATGTGCATAGTTAGATACCAAATTTTGTATATAAAAACAACAACCGAATGTAATGTGCATATTTAGATGCCAAATTTTGTATATAAAAACATAAAATTGAATGTAATGTGCATATTTAGATGCCAAATTTTGTATATAAAAACAACAATCGAATGTAATGTACATATTTAGATGCCAAATTTTGTATATAAAAAATTAGATGCAAAATTTGAAATATAAAAGAGCCCATGGGGTTGATTTGCAAATATTAAAAGCCCACATTTGTATCGTCTTAATGCCATGTAAAGTGCAAAAAATGTGTTTCCTTACTATGAATGTAGTATCCTTATATAATTTATATCATCTTGATTTTGTATTCTTACATTTGTATTATCTTAATTCCATGTACATTTGTATCATCAAATGATGTAATAGTTGGAGTCATTGAGTCAAAATTGGTCAAATGTGTCCAAAGTAAAATGATGATTCCCTGGGGTGAAGGGATAGTATTCAAGGATTGTATCTTGGAACTAAATAGACTATGCCATTAGCTTTGGTTGAGTGGGTAAATGCTAGGAACAAACCCATTTTGACCACTGAGTCGGTAGAACATTCTGGACCATGTCAGACCAAAGTGTCCCCAAGGTGCACTAAGCACCATTGGGCAGTGAACTTTCAAGGTTTGGTTCTCGGTCTCCGTAAGAGGTATTGGCAATCCATGAGATGCTACAAGACCGCATTTTGGAGGCCTACAATAACCTCTCTCCATTCTGAGAGATTCAAATTTGTTTGAATTTGGCACGCCAGTCTTGCTCGATGCCAAAACCTGCAGTGAGGGTCAGTTGAAAGTTGCACCAATGGATTTCTTCCAAACTATTCATCTTGGCACCAAATGAACTATTCCATTAGCTTTGGTTGGGTGGGTAAATGCTAGGGACAACCCCATTTTGACCAGTAAGTCAGTAGAATGTTTCGGACCGTGCCAGACCAAAGTGTCCCCAAGGTGCACTAAGCACGATTGGGCAGTGAACTTTTGAGGCTCGGTTCTCAGACTCCATGAGAGGTATTGATGATCTATGAGATGCTACAAGATCACATTTCTAAAGCCTACAATAACCTCTCTCCATTCTCAGAGATTCAAATTTGTTTGAATTTGGTGCGCCAGTCTCGCTTGATGTCAAAACTTGCAGTGAGGATCAATTCAAAGTTGCACCAATGGGTTTCTTCCAAATCATTCATCTCAGCACTAAATGGACTATGGCATTAGCTCTAGTTGGGTGGGTAAACACTAGAGATAACCCTATTTTGACCACTGATTCGATAGAACATTCCGGACCATGTCAGACCAAAGTGTCCCCAAGGTGCACTAAGCATGATTGGGAAATGAAATTTCAAGGCTCGTATCTCAGACTTCATGAGAGGTATCAACAATCCATGAGATGCTACAAGACCTCCTTTTTTAGGCCTACAATAACCTCTCTCCATTCTAGGAGATTCAAATTTTTTTGAATTTGGCACGCCAGTCTTGCTCGATGCCAAAACTTGTAGTGAGGGTCAGTTGAAAGTTGCACCAATGGGTTTCTTCCAAACCATTCATCCTGGCACTGGATGGACTGTGCCATTAGGTCTGGTTGGGTGGGTAAATGCTAGATACAATCTTGTTTCAAACACTGAGTCAGTAGAACATTCTAGACCATGCCGGACCAAAGTGTCCCCAAGGTGCACTAAGCACGATTAGGCAGCAAACTTTCAAGGCTCATATCTCGGCCTTCATAAGAGATATCAGAAATATGTGAGATGCTAGAGGACCATGTTTCTAAAGCCTACAATAACCTCTCTCCATTCTAAGAGATTCAAATTTGTTTGAATTTGGCACGCCAGTCTCGCTCAATGCCAAAACTTATAGTGAGGGTCAGTTGAAATTTGCACCAATGGGTTTCTTCCAAACCATTCATCCTAGCACCGAATGGACTGTGCCATTAGCTTTGGTTGGGTAGGTAAATGCTAAGGACAACCCCATTTAGAACACTGAGTCAATAGAACGTTCTAGACCATACCAGACCAAAGTGTCCCCAAGGTGCACTAAGCATGATTGGGTAGTGAACTTTCGAGACTCGTATCTTGGACTCCGTGAGAGGTATCAGTGATCCATGAGATTTTACATGACCACATTTTTAAGGCCTACAATAACCTCTCTCCATTCTGGGAGATTCAAATTCTTTTGAATTTGGCACGCCAGTCTTGCTCGATGCCAAAACTTGCAGTGAGGGTCAGTTAAAAGTTGCACCAATTGATTTTTTCCAAACCATTCATCTTGGCACTGAATGGACTATGCCATTAGCTCTAGTTGGGTGTTAAACACTAGGGACAACCCCATTTTTACCACTGAGTCAGTAGAACATTCCGAACCATGCTGGACCAAAGTGTCCCCAAGGTGCACTAAGCACGATTGGGCAGCGAACATTCGAGGCTCATATCTCAAACTCTGTGAGAGGTATCAATGATCCATGAGATGCAGTAGGATGGAATTTTTTAGGCCTACAATAACCTCTCTCCATTTTGGGATTTTCAAATTTGTTTAAATTTGGCACACCAGTCTCGCTTGATGCCAAAACTTGCAGTGAGGGTCAGTTAAAAGTTGCACCAATGGGTTTCTTCCAAACCGTTCATCCCAACACCGAATGGATTGTGCCATTAGCTTCATTTGGATAGGTAAATGCTAGGGACAACCCCAATTCAAACACTTGGTCAGTAGAACATTCTAGACCATGCAGGACCAAAGTGTCCCCAAGGTGCACTAAGCACGATTAGGCAGTGAACTTTCGAGGCTCGTATCTCAGTCTCTGTGAGAGGTATTAGAAATCCATGAGATGCTACAGGACTATGTTTCTAATGCCTACAATAACCTCTCTCCACTTTGGGAGATTCAATTTTTTTTGAATTTGGCACGCCAGTCTCGCTCGATGCCAAAACTTGTAGTGAGAGTCAGTTGAAAGTTGCTCCAATGGGTTTCTTCCAAACTGTTCATCCCGGCACTGAATGGACTATGCCATTAGCTCTAGTTAGGTGGGTCAATGCTAAGGACAACCATGTTTAGAACATTGAGTTAGTAGAACGTTCCGGACCATCCAGAACAAAGTGTCTCCAAGGTGCACTAAGCATGATTGGGCAGCGATCTTTCAAGGCTCATATCTCAGATTGTGTGAGAGGTATCAACAATCTATTAGATGCTACAAGACTGCATTTCTAAGGCCTACAATAACCTCTCTCCATTCTGGGATATTCAAAATTATTTGAATTTGACATGCCAGTCTCACTCGATGCCAAAACTTGCAGTGAGGGTCAGCTGAAAGTTGCACAAATGGATTTTTTCCAAACCATTCATCCCGACACCAAATAGATTGTGCCATTAGCTCTGATTGGGTAGGTAAACACTAGAGACAACCTTTTTATGACCATTGAGTCAGTAGAACATTCTAAACCATGCCGGACCAAAGTGTCCCCAAGGTGCACTAAGCACGATTGGGCAACGAACTTTCAAGGCTCATATCTCAGACTCTATGAGAGGTATTGGCGATCTGTGAGATGCTACAAGAATGCATTTTTGAGGCCTATAGTAACCTCTTTTTATTCTAGGACATTCAATTTTTTTTTGAATTTGGCACGCTAGTCTCACTCGATGCTAAAACTTGCAATGAGGGTTAGTTGAAAGTTGCACCAATGGGTTTCTTTCAAACTATTCATCCTAGCACTGAATGGACTATGTCATTAGTTCTGATTGGGTAGGTAAATTCTAGGGACAACCCCATTTCAACCACTAAGTTAGTAGAACGTTCCGGACCATGCCGAACCAAAGTGTCCCCAAGGTGCATTAAGCACGATTGGGCAGTGAACTTTCGAGGCTCGTATCTCAGACTCCATGAGAGGTATTGGTGATCCATGAGATGCTACAAGACCACATTTTTTAGGCTTACAATAACCTCTCTCCATTCTAGGAGATTCAAATTTGTTTGAATTTGGCATGCAAGTCTTGCTTTATGCCAAAACTTGCAATGAGGGTCAGTTGAAAGTTGCACCACAGACAAATTCCATTACCCGGCGCTGGCTATTTCACCTAGATGAGATGAAGGAAAACTAGAAAAAGAAGATCTTGAAGATGGTTGGGTCATTCC
This sequence comes from Chamaecyparis obtusa, assembly GCA_027943335.1. Taxonomy (NCBI): domain Eukaryota; kingdom Viridiplantae; phylum Streptophyta; class Pinopsida; order Cupressales; family Cupressaceae; genus Chamaecyparis; species Chamaecyparis obtusa. Next base: position 210,024 of record BSBK01000176.1, read on the forward strand.
TAATCAGACTCCTTGGCCCAATGTTTGGGGTGATCCTAATGACCGAGATCCTCCTCCCTCTTCTTCTATTGCTCTTACAACTTGAGGGTTTCTCATTTTATATGTTTTATATGTTTTTTTTATGAATAGTTGTATGCTTCTGGCCTAAGTGCTGAGTGACTTGTGGGGTGATTGTTTCCCCCAGCCCCTTTTTTATGAATATTGTATTTTTATCTTATTAATAGAAAAGGTTTCTATTCATCAAAAAAAAAGTTGCACCACTAGATTTCTTCTAAATCCTTCATCCCGACACCGAATGGACTACGCCATCAGTTCCAGTTGGGCAAGTAAATGCTAGGGAACAGTAATGGTTGAATTTTTTAATCGAATCAATCAATGAAAATAAAGTTCTTTGCATTTCTATAGTTCTCTGTCTCGTGAAACACTCTAGGCAATAGTGAATTGATTAGAATAAATCTAATGTGATATTGGCTTGGTTATGATATAGGAATGATGTCTTGTGTTTGTTTAAAATTTTATGTAACTATTTCATTGTTTGAAATATCATTCCGATATTAGAATTGACTGATGTCGAGGACAGGACTGGCATTGTAGGCACACATGAATACAATGTAGCACATAAATTTTTAATTCACTTAAATGATGAATTACACATGTGAACACACATATCACATAAAGCGTACACATAAATTTGATTAAGTCATGAAGCATACATGTAGCACATATTTTATAAAGCATACAACATGAATTCACTTAAGTCATGCACGTATCCCATACATGTGAATTTAGGTTATGAAGAATGTACTTGAATATACATGAATATACTTAAGGCATAAATTGCACACATGAGTACATACACACAAGCATATTTACATACTAAATGAACACACAATTATCAAATTGGATCGAATATCAAGTTTCATATATATCAAAATGAACAATAATTTTGTACATATTTACATGTCAACATATCTAGATACAATGTGGCATACACCATCTCAAAATGTGTCATATGACATCTCAAAATAAGAAGTTCAACTACAAATATTTCTAGGACATCCTATTCTAGTCGTAGATCATCAAAATGCAGCCTCTTTGAAGTACTCTTTGGCTCTGATGGATCCTGCATTCAAACACAAAAGTAAAACCCCAAGTTAGATTAAAATTCAGAATCATAGTCAACAATAATAAATAAAATTTAAACTAAAATTGAACTCTCATATACCTCACCTCTTTGTCTCCTCACGTGGGTAGGAGACCTAATATATGTCCTTGGTAGCGCAAGAATAGTGTCACCAATGTTGACTCCCACCTGTATATATTTGTGAACATGAGATTGATCTACGAGTTATACTATTTAATGTTAAATACTTGGTAGCAAATATATGTTTACAAAATAATTGAATTAACATTAAAACTTACCTATGTTGAACTTTCTTCAAGGATTGTTGGCTGAGTCATCAATGATACAAACCCTTGGCATTCTGGCTCCCCCAAACTAGGAGTGACCTACAAAAGTCAAACAGATACTTCATACTATCATAACTTGACCATATTATATATACTTGATAGTAAAATACACACAAATAACTTTATAAATGTATGTACCATGGGGCTATCACTACCAATGGATATGCATGTGACTCTATCGTGACGATAGGGTCTCACGGCATCATCACATGCCACTCCCTGTCAAATAAACCATGTAAATTAAAAATGAGTACGCACAACTGACAAGTATACATGTATGCATAAACAAACTAAATTACTTAATCACCTTTCCTTTATCAATAGTTGACACCTGCACCCCCTCACATTGCCCCCCGATGGCAACTAGTGACACCTGCATCAGTATGTAAAAGATGATCATAAAAATTAGAAAATAATGTACATATACTATTATCATAATTTAAAAGGAAACCAATGAGTACATTAAAACATATGTACCGTGGAAGTATCAAGACCAAATGATATGGTCGAAAGCATTGACCCCTCCACCTATGCCTTCTCCTCCTCTATCATCAACGGAACATAAATGTAACACATAAAAAGACATAAGTGAGAAATTATTATAAGGAAATTCTACTAAAAATACAAACAATAAAATTTAAATACAATGTAAAAAGTGACATGTTTACCCTTATCATAACAGTGGAAATCCATGGCTCTGTAGGCTCCTGATGCACATCTCCATGAGCTACTTTAGTGCCTGTAGTGTGATGTGTAGAATCATCCACATCGAAGGTGAAATTATATGCATCACTATCAGTCGAGGGGCCTAAGCACAAATTCTTTCATATAATGCAAGTGTGGGGCACACAAACATGTGAGCCGTGGAGGATGTGGAAGTGCCAGAAGCATCAGGATGAGGAGGCAACAATGTTGTGCTTTGTGTAACCAGTAGATCACTCAAGGTATGAATGGCTCAAATAGTCTGTGAGCTAGCCTCAGCAATAATGTCTGGATGTTTCACTATGGGAGGTGGTGAAATCTTAGGAGGGGGGACATATGTGTGGGTTTTCACCCATTGTGCCCAAGGCCTGTCTTGCAGAGCACCTAAACCTACACCCTAGTTCAGTCTCATACTCTAATAATTCACCTTGTGACCGAGCACAAATTTAGCATACAATTTTTTAATAAAATAAAATGGTACATCCAAATTGTTGTGAGGTGGTCTATCAAAAACCATCCACCAATGATCCCAAAAGTTGTCATGTATTGCACTATTTGTGCACCATTTAATTGACAACTTAGTTTTTTTATGGTCTACTTTTTAGACTAGTTTTAGGATCCACAAAAAGATTAGCTATGTCATGTTTTGTTATATTTAGTTTCATGACTTGATCATAATCGAGCCCATCTTCAAACTAGGCATGCATGGAATCGCGCCAACGAAGTGCAGCACTATGTTGCTGTGTAAGTTTCTCCATGTTTTCAATAATTGAGTTCAATGTTGTAAACATGGGGCGCAATGTGGGGATATTGGCATAGGTGGTTTGAAATCCTCTAAGTTCATTTAGATTATCTCCTATTAGATCTTCTAAATGGTGAGAGTTTGTGACAGGTACATCTTCTGGAGGTGGGGGATTGTTGGGAGGTAGTTCTGGAATGGTTTGCGGGATCATTAGGAGGTTTATCTGATTTCATGTCTAATAACAATGAAAAAACAAATAGATAATTACAATGAATTTTAAAAAACAACAAAAAAACTCATTGCTAGCCTAATTTTTATACAAAAAACTATAAATTTCTATTTAAAAACAATACAAACAATAAAAATAATAAAAATTACAAGGTTTCACATACCTTTGGATTCAAGCAAAATCGGATAGGGGATTTGAAATCCGATATCCGATAACCCTAGTTGCGTTCACGTTTTCATAAAGAGAAAATTTTGAACGCTGTTGGGGTACAGTCTAATATATTTATTGGCAAATATCAGATATCTGATTAAGCCTTTTGCTTTGTCTTTTGGCTTGGCCAGGTGTACTGACACCCAAGCCTACTAAAAAGTCAACATATGCATTTGTGCACTTTTGGACAAGTGAAAATAATTTTTTTTCACATCGCCACTTTTTGGCATACCATGATCCTGCACATACCCACCTATTTCCTCAATATTTTTCATAAAAAATTTTCCTAATTTACTATTTTTCCCAAAGCATCAAAGAGACAAGTTGCTAAATGGCCAGACAACCTATGTTTAGTAAAACTTAAAAAAATTCAGAATAAACTCAATTTATATATATAAATTAGAAGCATTGGAAAGATTTATGTAAGCACTATCATCCTAATTTTGGGTTTGTTAAATAACTTCATTTGATCCCCCAAAAACCTAACGTTAAACTAATTTTTTGGTAGCATTTTAATGGGTGCAAAGGAGACTCAATTATAGGTGTGGCTCAGGAATAGACATATTATACCAAAGAGAGTTTGATCTAAGATGCTTTTATTTAACCATTTTCAATTTACCCTTTCAAATGGGACCTTTCAAGACTTAAATCATCATATTTTCTTAAAAATGTGTGATTTCAACAAAAATCAAGATGTCCATAAAAGTGGGACACTCTATTGTGGGACCACCCATAAGTCAGGTGCATTCATCAATATAGACTACTAGTACATGTTTAATCATGAATAATATATTTCAACAAATAAACTTAAATTCTATTGAATTACCTTTTGTCGTTTGGGTGTCCTCGAGGATTTCTTTCTTTCCTGGTGTCCTCAAGTCAAGTGGGGTACCCTAGCAAAAAAAATATTAACATAAGAGAAATGAATATGATATCGCATGGGTTCAATTAAAATTGTAAACAAGAGATGTGTAAAATATTATACCGCAAATCTTTCAAACCCAAAGTCAATGGCAGAAAGTGTGATATCATCAGCTTCATAAATCTGAACAGCCAACAAGCCCTATAAAACACCAAATAAAAATGCATATATTGAAAAAAAAATTGAAACATACATATTATTCTATTTTTATGAATATTTTAAAAAACTTACCTCAGGTGTTAAAACTACATGTGTACATCTACTCAAACGAACACTCTATGGTGTGCTCCTATCACCTGTTGCACCCTGCAATGCATATTATTCATGTATCAATTTAAATTATCTCTAAATAAAAAAATATTTACTTTTATAATATGTAGGTGATTAATTAATAACATGTCAAAATACAAATAAACAAATGTATCTCTGCTCTCTAGAAAACACCATCGTCATCAAGTCATCTATAAGGGTTGCATCCTCAATAGTGAATGCATGGCATCTAGCCCCGCAAAGTGTACATGAATGGGATGTCGAACCATTCTCATTCACATCAGTATCTACCCCAACCCATATACCCTAACAATTGGGGCACATATTCTCAATGGGTTGGGCTGATCCAAATGGTGCGACTAATGACGATGGAGGTGGCACATGTGCTGATCCACCCTCTGCTCCGACAAACTATGTGTCATGCTCAATAATGACATTAGTCAATTATGTGTCTGCATGAAGAGTTTGTAAATCTATAGACTCCTTCACAACTATTGGGACCATGATATGAACTATGGTTTTTTTAGCTAGAGGCCTCGTATGTTGTGGTTCTACCACCCTACAGGCCCCAGGTTTATCCTCTGTAGAGCCTCTCCCTCTACCCTAGAACCATCAAATGTCAAATTATTTCAGATTCTTGTCAAGGATAAACTCACAATATAGTTTTCTCAAAAAATATAGAGGCACCTCCCAATTATTACAAGGTGCTTGGTCAAAGACCATATACCACCTATCCCAAAAAGATGTTTTCATCCTACTCTAAACACACCAATGTATAGGAAACTGAGTCATATTTTGTTCTAGGGTGTTACTAGTACTAGGATGGGTGAAAAGAGCACATATGTCACTTTTAAGTATGGCCTTCTTTTTCACTTTATCATATGACAACCCATCCGCATAAAATGCTTGATATCTATCCCTCCATGAACCCTATTTGGTAACCTCCCTAGAAACCTCATTTTCACTACTGGTCATTCTTTATAGCATCAAGGTGAGGGTTGAGTGGTGGTCAATAATAGAGGACCTCAACCTATTGACCAATATAGAAATTTGGGCACTATTTTGTGTAAGGTGTTTGACGAGATCATCTTGTGTGACATCTACATGATCTAATGGAGGACATGGAGGGTCTACAGGTGGCGGTGGGTGTTGAGGAGAATTATTTTGAGGTTGTGGAGGAGGATTTTGTGGTTGTTGCTCATGTTCAATATTTTTGGGGGTTTCTTTTGTTTCTTGTGCATGAGGTCTTTGTTTTCTTTTTTGTTTTGGGAAATTCTTTGTAGAATCTGACATCAATTTTTTTTTTTAAACATAAATCAATTAACAAACCCTACTTCAAATAAAATACAAACAAAAATAATCAAAACACTAAAATCTTACCTTTCCGATGTGGTGCCATTATTACAAATTGATGAAAAATGAAAATGGAAGCAAAATACGCTCAAGTTATGATGAATCTTTGCTTCCCCAATTGATTGTTCCTCTATTTTTTGTTTTGGAAATGGTCCAAAGCCACAGGTTTTGAGGATCTATTAGCTTTTTTAATTATTTTTTGGCTAGGATTGGTAACACCAAGCCTAGCACAATTTTGAAATTATAGAACCCGCATAGTTTATGGAATTTTTTTTTAATGTGGCCACTAAACTGTCCACCATCTTGGTGCACTTACCCCTATAGATGTAAAGGAAATGAGACTTTCCCCAAGGATCACTAAGATCATTTAACTAACATTTCCAAGTATAAATCAACCTAGGTAAATAGATGTGGAATGTTGATTTAGGAAATTAAATGTAAGGGAATGAACTAGTCATCTCTTCAAACCATAATGAAGAGTTAACTGATGTTGCAAAGTATTTAGTCATCTAATACAATTTAATATAGATATTATTACTACTTTGTGTAAATTTATAACTCATAATGACTCAATTGTTTGGCTTTAGATCTATTTTATGTGACAAAATTTTGATATTTTCCTATATACTTGATTAGGATTATTGTATACATATACCATTTGGTTCAATATGAGTGGATCAATTTTATGGCTTTGGATCAATTTTTCATGGAACAAGTTTGATATTATCATATGTTAGTTAACATATTGGTCCTTTTAAAATATTGACTCAAACCCTCACAAGACACCAACAGTTGAACATACTAAAATAATTTAGCCTGATAATAGTGTGAATGCTGAATTTTATAGGTACAAATCCCTATGACATATTTGCAATGAATATTTTTTTGTTATTTTTTAAATAGAAGGGGTATGCTCTTAACTAGAGAAAAAGAGGCTTCTAGTGGATGCTCATCACCATGATACATCCACAATAAGATATACATGAGCTGAAATAAAACCTAATGTTGTTTTTATTCCCCATGACCATGAAAAATCAAACAAAGTTAAAATCACTACGATAAATTCTATACATGCACCTCCACGACTGTAAAGATCACATTCATTAGTTCAAACATAAGCAATGTAAATATGTCAACAACATGAATAACAGAGGAAATAAATAAATAGTGATTCACATATCACCTTATAACCATAGATTCAAAAGAACAATTTGATACCCATAATTAATTCATTTCATTCATCCTATATTCACCCATCCACAATAAATATTATCTAATGAACAACAATCCTAATTGAACATCTGAGTCTCACTCAATTGTCAAAGCAACATGGGGAAGATTGCATCAAAAATTTTGATCCTTGTTAAAATTTTGAACCAGTTTAAATATCCCCTTTGCCTTCCCAACAATTACATAATGGTCTTCTTTAGGAAATGAAGTGTTATTCAAGAAAGAATGAATAATGAAAAGGTTAACTAAATGGAAATGCAATGCCATACATCGTGTGAGCTCTTCTTTATGCCTTACTTGAAACTTAAAGCTTCATCTTGAGCATGCACTTGCCACTTGTCAATACACTAGACCTTTTATTCTAAGTGCCTGTTTTCTTTCATTGAAATACACACTAAAGCACCACATGTTTGTTGGAAAACTTACTAGTTGGTAGGCCCAAGCACTGCTTATGGTTGTACATGGATTCTTTTGTTTTCAAATTTTTCATGAGTAAACATGAGGATTTAGTTTCTCAAAAGAGTTTGAGTTTCCCATCTGTCAACATGGCGAGTATTTACTTTGGTTCCTTTTTGCCTCTGCTCAAAACTTTACGCTAAAATACCATGTGTCCACTGAGATTCTCATCCACTGGTGGATCTAGGCATTGCAAAAATCTAAGCATGGCTTCTTCTACATACTCCTTCATGTCTTTCTCAAAGTCTTAACTTTATCATGAGAAAGGTATAAAATGTTTTAGACATTTTGTAACTAGTACTTTTTCCTAAAATTTCCAAGAATCCTTAGACTATTTTTGATCTTCCTAGAAAAGTTTCGATAACTCTGTAACTTGTTCCTATACACAAAAAATTGTTTAAAATTTTGGGTAAAAGGATTTTTCCTCAATCAAACCCTTGTTTAGGAACCAACCTTGAAAAGAAAAGGAAATTGCATAAAGGAAAGTATATAGAAAGGTAAAATTTTGATTCACCTTGCATAAACCCTCATGGACAGATGTAGGAATTGCTCATACCCATGAAGATATTTAAATGTGCTTGAAATCAAGAATTTTACCTTGGAATGTAGAATAGGAATAAAGGTTACCCTCACAAATGTATGGATCTATGAATACCACTCCTAGATCTTCAATGTAGATATGCTTGATAATCATTTACAATGAAGGAGAGATGAATGTGAATGGAAGCATCTTCTTTCTTGATGGAGAGATCCTCTACTTGGCCATTATGGGAGATAAAATTTCTTCAATGGATAATATTTCCTTGGAATTTACTTGAATGAATTGGAGAAAGTAGATCTTGGATGCTTGCCTTCAAATCTTAAATCCAATTACTCAATTGTCTTTCATTGCTTGATTACACTTGATAGCTTGAATTCTTATGAAAACTTGATTGCATAATAGTGGATGTCAAAATGAGGAGATATGAGGTGTTTATATACTTCACAATCATTTCAAGATTCAAAAATAAGCCAAGATGACCATAGGATCTAATTTTCCACTAACACCTTGGCATAGGGCTCTAGCCCAATTTTGGGTCAAAAAGTGTGGGAACAAAATGTTTGAAACATTATTTTTGTTCAAGGGTACCAAATGTTTCAAATGATTTGTACATGGGAGAATTAACCCAAATTTGGACTAGATGTCGAGATGGTGGAAACGTTGTGGGAAAAGAAGAATCGGGTAGCTAGGATCAAGAATAACGAACATCATTTCTCAAAATCACCAAAATGGGGCCTAATAGAGCATCTAATTATGGGTGCTAACTTTTTAGGACCGTACACATATTATGACAATGATGCCTCATTTCATAGAAATTGATGTCATTTCACACATGTGAGATTTTACTCTATTTTGGGAAGCTGTCATTTTGAACTGACCTAGAGTACTATAATCACTCCCCAAGCCCATCATTCTCCTTGTTTTTTATCAGTGCAAACATTCTAATTTCTTAATAGTGCATTGAGAAAGGTTTCGTACTCCTCAATTTCTACAAGAATTTAAATGCATTTATTTCTTGGCTTACAATACAAGATTATCTTTTATACTATTGGTGTACTAACTCTGGTTTTCAAGGTAAGTGGAGTTAATATGTGTCATATCATATTTTTGATATTAATAGAAGCAAAAAAATAGGGTGTTATCCCTTAGATACAACGCCCAAAGGATGGCCATAGCATAATTACCATTGTCACCACACTGACAGTACTAAGAAAAAACTAAATAGAGCATCTAGCTAGTTAATATCAAAAACCAAAACCAATTTCTAGCTATGAGAATATACTGTTGGAAATATAGATGCAGTAACTGAGAGGGGGGGTGAATCAGTTAACCACAAAAATATTACCACTGATCCCTTAAATATCTTAACAAATTATTTACTGTGCCACTTGGTAAATATACAGAGAAATGCTGAAAACTTGATCCTTGAAGTGTGTAATAATTAAACTATTCTTAAGCATTCATCACTAATTAACTTACATGAATAAAGAAAATAACATGAACACAAGAGACACTAGATTTACCGTGGAAACCCAATATGGGAAAAACCACCAATGTAACTAGTTAATATTTTTCACTCTTCTGAAGTGATGCCCGGTTAGAAGCCAACCCGGTAAAAGGTTACAAAACACACTATTAGGTGTGACCTTGTTAGAGGATTTAATCACCCTGCTAGGAGTGGCCTTGTAAGAGGTCTTGAAACAATTCAATAGAACTATTACCTTGTTAGAGGATTTAAAAAATGGTTGTTAAACCAACTCCGTTAAGAGATTTTGATATCACTACTACAATTGCTAGAGAGTAACAATGAAATAACCTGCAACTGAATTGCTGAGTATAGATCTCTGTTCTATTTCACTAGATCCTTACTGATCAATTAAATCTTTGCTGCTCCTCAAGGATATCTGACCATCCTTCAAAATTTGCACACACCTTTCTTCAAAATGATTTTTGCATGCTATATATCTTTTATTCACCATTTGACCTTCTATATATATATGCCATTTCATAATCATTTAGATTGTCAAGTCGGCACTAAAAATTATTATAATAGTTGGCTGGGATAAACAAACTGGAATAACAAAATTCTTTGAAAGGGCCGACCTTGCTCGGTAAACATTAATCCTAAAAAGATTTCCTTCGGTGACCGAGAGAACTCAGTAACCACAGCGAATTCTACAACATCCTTTGGAGACCGAGAGAGCTCGGTAACCACTAATTTTCTTTCGATAATCGAGGAGCCTCAGTTAACACTGTTATCCTATCATGTTTCCTTTAGACACCCGAGAGAACTCGATGGACACTAAAAACTACCTAGCTGATCGACTGAGCTCGGTAGATGCTGAGAACCACTTAGCTGACCGACTGAACTCGGTAGATACTGAGAACCGCTTAGCTAACTGACTGAACTCGGTAGATACTGCAAATGATAATTGATATGACATTTGTGTGACATCAAAGACAACACATAGCTAATCCAACAATGTCCTTCAGACAATTGTATCCAACAATCTCCCTCTTTGGCATTGATGGCAAAATAACATGTCATAGCACAATGAAATTTCACAGAGAAATCAAGAGTAAGAAACATATCCTTAGCTTCATTTTGATTCTCATCATCTTCAACCTTCTTTCTCTGACTGAGAACTCTCCCTCTTAACTTCTCAAATTATTCTTCTTAGAAATTTCTTGAAATGACAGCAAACTCTCCCTATTTGACAACACATGCCAAAGACAATTTACACAGTTTCAGTAAATATCAATGTACCTTATGTACTGATTCATATGCAATGATTCCCTGACTATGCTGCATCAACTGATTGATCTTCAACATCTTCTGGTTGATGCATCACTAAAACTTTATTTAGTGAACCTCGGACAGGGGAGTGACCCCTAACTTGCCTCTTAGATACAAGAATGCATCCTTAGGTAGTGGTTTGGTGAAGATATCTGCAATTTGTTCTTTTGTATGAATATATTCCAATCTCATTTCCTTGTCCTGCACCAATTCTCTAACAAAGTGATATTTAATTGCAATGTGCTTAGTTTTGGAATGCATTACTGGATTCTTTGAAATATTTATTACACTTGTATTATCACAAAACATAACAACTGGTTCTTTGATCTCAACCTTCATGCCTTCCAAAAGCTGTTTAAACCATATAATATTAGAGCAGTTTACTGCTGCAGCAACATATTCTGCTTCTGCTATGGATTGGGATGTGCAATTTTGCTTTTTACTAGTCCAAGATACTAACCTCTTGCCAAGAAAGAATGCACCACCACTTGTACTCTTTCTGTCATCAATGTTTCCTGCCCAATCAGCATTAGTAAACACTTTTAAATCCAGATTGCCTCCAAGTTTATACCACAAGCCATAATCTTCAGTTCCCCTTAAATACCTCAAGATTCTTTTGATTGCCATCATGTGATTTTCTCTAGGTTTAGCCGAGAATCTTGCCACTATTCCAACTGCTAAGGCAATATCAAGCCTTGTGTGTACTACATATTGTAATTTTCCAATCATTGATCTGTATAAGGTTTGATCTACTTCTTTTGAATCATCATCTTTGGTAAGCTTCAATCCAATACACATGGGTGTACCAACTAGTTTTGAATCTTCCATACCAAATTTCTTAAGTATTTCCCTGATATATTTAGACTGAGTAATGTAGATACCATTTTTGTTCTGCTGAATCTGAAGTCCAACAAAGAATTTTATCTGACCAAACATAGACATTTCAAATTCTTTGTTCATAAGCTCTGAAAATTCTTTGCACTGATCATCATTTCCTATAAACACAATATCATCCACAAATATTTCTGCCAAAACAATTTTGTTATCTGATCCTTCTTTGATGTATAAATTGTTGTTGTCATTAGCCCTTTTGAAATCAATTTGAGTAAGATAGTTATGTAATCTTTCATACCATGCTCTAGGAGCTTGTTTCAGACCATACAATGCTTTGTGTAATTTGCAGACCATATCCCTTTTTTCTGGATCAATAAAACCTTCAGGTTGCTCAATGTAGACTTCTTCCTCAAGAATACCATTGAGAAAAGCAGATTTGATATCCATCTGATATACCTTAAATCCTTTATGTGCTGCATATGCAAGTAAAGTCCTCACACCTTCTAATCTTGCAACAGCAGCAAAAGTCTCTCCATAATCTATTCCTTCTTCTTGAGAATATCCTTTACATACCAATCTTGCTTTGTTTCTTGATACTTGACCATCTTCATTCAATTTATTTCTGAATACCCATTTTGTCCCAATTACATTTTTATCTTTAGGCCTAGGTACAAGAGTCCATGTCTTATTTTTCTCTATTTGCTCTGTTTCTTCATTCATAGCCTCAATCCAACTTTCATTTTCTAATGCATCTTTGACATTTTTAGGTTCAAAATCAGCAAATAAACATGTACCTTTTAGTTTACTTCTTGTCATAGTACCATCTGATTTGTTTCCAATAATCTGATCTGGTTTATGATGCTTTCTGACGTACTTGGCTAATACAGGTTCCTTGCTTCCTGAATGAGTTACATTTTCATCTTCTTCATCTTCAGGTTCAGATTGCTCGGGCTCAGTAGATACTTTCTCGGTAGCTTCAGACTGAGACTCGGTACTTTGTGACTCGGTTAGAACTTCTTCTTGTGACTCGGTTACTGTACTAGGCTTGGTAGATGTAGTCTCCTTACATGTGTCTAGCAATGTATCAGGTTTGATGTAAACAAATTTTTTGTAGTCCTCTGGTTCCTTTTTACTTTCTTCTTCAATCTTTTCTACAAACTCATCAATTCTCACATGTGCACTTTCTATGATTTTGTGAGTAGACAAATTTAGACATCTATATGCCTTACTTTTGCAAGAATATCCCAAAAATATTCCTTCATCACTTTTTACATCAAATTTTCCTTTTCTAGATTCTTTTAAGATGTAACATTTACTACCAAATACTTTTAGGTAACTTACATTTGGTTTGTAGCCATACCATAGCTCATATGGAGTCTTGAATGTGTCTTTTCTCAGTTGTACTCGGTTCAAGGTATGAACTGCAGTGTTGATAGCTTCCTTCTAGTATTTCATAGCAATGTTCTTTTCAATCATTAGAGTCCTTGCATAGTCCATGATAGATCTGTTCCTTCTTTCAGCTATTCCATTCTACTCAGGAGTTCTCGAGGCTGATACCTATCTTTTGATTCCTCTTTCAATGAAAAAATTATTGAATTCATGGGAAATGAATTCACCACCTCTGTCTGATCTCAAGCGTTTTATTCTTTTTCCTGTTTCCTTTTCTACTCTTGCTAAATACCATTTGAACTTCTCAAATGCTTCAAACTTTTCTCTTAAATACATAACAGTCATCATTCTAGAATAATCATCAACAAAGAGAATAAAGAATTTTTCTCCGGTATAGCTCTCAATTCCACTAGGTCCACATAAATCAGTATGCACAATTTCCAAAATATCTTCAGACTGATAGTTTTTACTTTTGAAACTAGACTTTCCCATTTTACCAATTTGACAATTCTTGCATAGACCAACATCAGGTTTCTTCAAAGTAGGAATGCCTCTTACTTTCTTGAATTTGCTTATTTTCATCATGTTGTCAAAATTTACATGACATAACCTTTTGTGCCATAACCAGCTTTCTTCAATTTGAGCAATAAAACATGAGTAATCACCAAGATCAAGATAAAACAGGTTACCTTTGGTTTGTTTGCCTAATCCTATCAGTTTTCCTTTGTCGTCCAGTAGTCTTGCTTTGCCATTCATGAATTCAACCTTGAATCCAATGTTGATTAGCTGTGCTACACTTAGAAGATTATGCTTTAGTCCTTCGACCCAATATGCATTATCACATATAAGTTCTTTGGTTAATGAAATTCATCCCTTTCCTTTTATACAATAGGGTTCATTGTTTCCAACCTTACATTACCACCATCAAAGTTTTCAAAGTGTTCAAACTTGGTCCTGTCACCAGTCATATGATGTGAACATCCATTGTCTATAATCCATGTATCATTCTTGCTTATATGAGAGATAAGTGCCATCTCATCTTCATCATTATCAGATTCATCTTTTATAGAAATGAAAACAATTTCTTCTTCACTATCATCCGAATCTTTAGCTAAAAAACATGTTTTCTTACCTTTATCCTTGAATGATTTGAATTTTTTCTTGCCATTGTACTTTTAATTTTTCTTCTCATGTTTGCTTTTCTTGTTTGGACACCTAGCTGCAATATGACCAATTTCTTCACATGAAAAACAAATTAAGGGAGTTTTACCTCTGTATTTTCCTCTACCTCTTGAATACTTCTTTGCAAGTAATGCTTCAATAACTTCAAGATCGCTATCAGAACTTTCCTCTGATTCTTCTTCACTTTTGATTGGATTTTCTTCCCTTTCTTGAGTGAAAGTTTGGCCTCAAAAGCTGATTCAATATTTTTAGAAGTTGGAACATAATTGTCATAGTTATCCAGTTCAAGGTTGTCAATCTTCCAACTAAGGCATCCAAAGTTATATTGTGATTTTCTTCACATCTTCTTTCTTGAATAGCAGAAACTCTTATTGCATAAATAGGGAGTAATGTTCTAAGAACCTTACTTGTAACCATTTCATCATCAATTTTTCCTCCAGAAGCTCTGATTGCACTAACACTTGTCTTGATTCTTTCAACATATTTTGCAATGTTTTTCTTCTTCTCTCATTTTCATTTGATCAAACTGTCCTCTTAGGCTCTCTGCTTTGGGCTCTCTTCACATTGTCATCACCACCATAGATTTTCTTCAACTTGTTCCACATTTCATGAGCAATTGTGCAGTCTTTGATTTCATCAAATTCTTCATAGCTAAGAGCTAATGCAATGTCTATCATCATAGTGTTATGGTTCTTCTCTGCAATGTCTTCAACAGTCAATGTGCCAGTAGGAATTGTATATTCTTGATCAATATATTTGCATCCTGAATCACCAATGGAAGCCAGATGTAATCTCATGAGACCTTGCCATGCTGAAAAGTTATTTCTGTTAAGCCTTGGAATTTCTCTTTTGTAAGACATCCTGATCTTTAGCTTAGGTCCTTGAAACCCTTCCTGCAAGCACCAAAAGCTCTGATACCAATTGTTGGAAATATAGATGCAGTAATTGAGAGGGGGGGTGAATCAGTTAACCACAAAAATATTACCACTAATCCCTTAAATATCTTAACAAATTATTTACTGTGCCACTCGGTAAATATACAGAGAAATGTTGAAAACTTGATCCTTGAAGTGTGTAATAATTAAACTATTCTTAAGCATTCATCACTGATTAACTTACATGAATAAAGAAAATAACATGAACACAAGAGACACCAGATTTACCGTGGAAACCCAATATGGGAAAAACCACCAATGTAACTAGTTACTATTTTTCACTCTTCTGAAGTGATGCCCGGTTAGAAGCCAACCTGGTAAAAGGTTACAAAACACACTGTTAGGTGTGACCTTGTTAGAGGATTTAATCACCCTGCTAGGAGTGGCCTTGTAAGAGGTCTTGAAACAATTCAATAGAACTGTTACCTTGTTAGAGGATTTACAAAATGGTTGTTAAACCAACTCGGTTAAGAGATTTTGATATCACTGCTACAATTGCTAGAGAGTAACAATGAAATAACCTGCAACTGAATTGCTAAGTATAGATCTCTGTTCTATTTCACTAGATCCTTACTGATCAATTAAATCTTTGTTGCTCCTCAAGGATATCTGACCATCCTTCAAAATTTGCACACACCTTTCTTCAAAATGATTTATGCATGTTGTATATCTTTTATTCACCATTTGACCTTCTATATATATATGCCATTTCATAATCATTTAGATTGTCAAGTCGGCACTAAAAATTATTATAACAGTCGGCTGGGATAAACAAACTGTAATAACAAAATTCTTTGAAAGGGCCGACCTTGCTCGGTAAACATTAATCCCTAAAAAGATTACCTTCGGGTGACCGAGAGAACTCAGTAACCACAGCGAATTCTGCAACATCCTTTGGAGACCGAGAGAGCTCGGTAACCACTAATTTTCCTTCGATAACCAAGGAGGCTCGGTTAACACTGTTATCTTGTCATGTTTCCTTTAGACACCCGAGAGAACTCGGTAGACACTAAAAATTGCCTAGCTGATCGACTGAGCTCGGTAGATGCTGAGAACCGCTTAGCTGACCAACTGAACTCAGTAGATACTAAGAACCACTTAGCTGACCGACTAAACTCGGTAGATACTGGGAGTGATAATTGATATGACATTTGTGTGACATCAAAGACAACACATAGCTAATCCAACAATGTCCTTCAGACAATTGTATCCAACATATACTTCATAACTAACACCTTCAAATTAACTAAATACACCATATAAAAACTAAGGGTACTAACCCATAGC
The DNA here is from genome assembly GCA_027943335.1 of Chamaecyparis obtusa. Taxonomy (NCBI): domain Eukaryota; kingdom Viridiplantae; phylum Streptophyta; class Pinopsida; order Cupressales; family Cupressaceae; genus Chamaecyparis; species Chamaecyparis obtusa. Next base: position 226,573 of record BSBK01000176.1, read on the forward strand.
ATGAGAGTCATAGTCCATGTAATATGGTTTAAAAAGTTTTATTTTTCTACCACGCAGGGCAAAACTAGAAGAGATTAAACAAGACCAAAAAACCCTATAGAAGGAACACCAAAAAAGACCATGGTAGAAAAAAACCATCTAGCAACAAAATGGCAGAGAACCAAGGTCTGAGCTAGGCCTTCTTCTCGAACACACTGGACTTCGATAGCATCATCTGATCCCAGTCCTCTATTAGGAACTTAAAGAGATCCTTGAAATCACCATCCTAAGAATTCTTCACTCTAGAAGTTTCCTCCTATAATAAACATAGGGTGGTGGTCGAAGAGTGCATCACCTTGAGGGTGAACTTAGACAACTCCAAGAACTTGTTCTCCAAATTTTTATAACCAATTCATATCATGCTAAGTAGTATCATTTGATAAGATCTTATCAGTCCACATTCACATTAATTACCTAGAATGTGTTGGTAAGGATGTATTTCCAATTTCCTACTAAGTAAAAAATCTGGGGCTTTTCTTGCTACTACTTGATTAAAACCTAGAAAAGGGACTTCACTGGAAAATTTTCAAAGGACTTGAAGCTAAAAGTAAGAAAATAAAAACAAGAGGAAAAGAAACTAAATGTAAAAATATACAAATTTAGGTTATGGAAGAAACTCTATTGAAGGTGTGGACACCCAATTGGTGATAGATCTATGCTCTATGTAATTAAAGAAATATCATTATCAAGGCTATGGATGCCTATCTGATAGCAAGGATCTATATAGTTGGCCTTGGAAGAAAATCCCACCTACGTAGCTTAGTAGGAAAAACAAAATTATCTAGTTCTCTCACAAAGGGGAAAAGTTTAAAATACTACACACACACAAGAAGTTATGGAAGATTACATTTTCATATATGATGATAGTAACCCATTTCGTTTATTTTGAGAAATTAATATGGTGCTCATCACTCATAATCTTGTATTTTAAACATTAAAGTGTATGCATTTTCTTATCCTTCTAATTCAAGTGTTCTTCCACCTTGTTTTCATTTTGGTATGCCCTAATGTTTGCTTTGATGGTTGAAAATGATAATATTGCCCTTCTTAACTATCCCTGACATTTAAATTCTTACATTTCTCCTTACAAGGACTTCCCACTTTCTATCTCTAGTGTATGTATCTCTTGTGTTACAAATCTATAGTGGGGAATCATTTTCTTTTGGCCTAGATAAGGCCCCTAATATTAAAATATCTAATTTTAGGAAATGTTTGGGAGAGGTCTTGTTAAAGGAAGGTTGACTCCAACCTTGTCTAGTTTGTGGCTCATCGTTGACACTTGATTTGAGACACACAGATTGAGCTACCAATGGTTCTATAACCTAATGGAAAAGTGCCAATTTTCCCAACTAGAGAACCACAAGGTTTGCACTCGAAAGACCAAGATTCCCCAAGATCCCCCAAATCAATAGACTCCATCTACAATGGTTGCTTCTTGACCACTTTCCCGACCGTATTCTTTTGGACAAAATGACATAAAGTGTCCATGGGTACTTTATTGAAAATGCATATTGGTCAAGTTTTATATGCATGTGGCCCAAACACATATTATCTTAGTGGATTCCCTAGTGAAATCACTTTGCACTACCCTCCCACAATGTCTGCCAGCACGACACATGGAAAATTTTATGTCCTCATCAAAAGGGCCATGAGGTAGTATATTCTAAGAACCTCATATTTCATGGGACTTTCACAAAAGATGGCCTTTTTCAATATGTGTTGAAAAGGTTTTCTCACCAAAAATGAAATCATGATGAGATCATAAAAAAATCTCTGAGATGATGGAAATTGTTCATAGCTAGCACTAACGACGATCACAACCAATAGAAAAATCACAGTTGACCTCCATGCCAAAGCATTTTCAAGGTAATCATACCAAAAATATTCAACATTATGACTTTTGTAATAGAAGAATGATGAAAAGATTAGGATTGATCCATAAGGAAAGAGGATTGGATCTATAAAACTTGAGAGCCTGCATTATATAAGGGGTTCTAGTTTTGATTCTAGTTATGAGAATTTGGGACATTTTGCCTGAAAAGAGATGGTAAAATTCATAGAAATCTAAATTCCCTTTTTAATGGATCACCATGGTTTTTAAGTTTAGGATGTATGTTGTAACTATGTATTTTGGGGCTTACTCTCCAGTCTTAGCATGCTTGCTCTTAATGAAATACATAGATTGTGCTCCTATAGCCTTTCTTCTTTTATTAATCAAAGTGTTTCGTGTTGATTTCTTTTATGTTTGGTCAAACTATAGGAACATTTCAATTATCAAATTGTTGAACCATCCACCAAATATATAATTCTTTCATCCATTAAGCTTGATATCAACCCATAAAGATCCTAAACCATTAAATCCTTGATCAAATCTTATAAATCCTTATACATAAGTTGCCACACCTAAACCTATAACTCTTCATACATCGATCCCTTGGTTAACCCATAAAAATCACAAATTATTAAGTCCTTAATCAAACCCTATAAACACTAAACATTAAATCGTCCACCTGAATGTATAATGCTTTATCCATTAAGACTTCATCAATCCCTGAAAATGCTAAAACATAATATCCTCTATCTTTCCATATTACTCCTAATCCCAATCCACTTATTTATAATAGTTCTATTCCATTAAACCCCCATCCATCCCTGTAAACCCTACACCATAAATCCTCCACTCATCCATATCGATCCTTATCAATCCTTATTCTAGTGCATCTATCCTCATATATTCTAATCCCTTAATCAATGAACCAGATAGTCCAAATGACATGGTGTGTTGACACCCATCAAGAATAAATTACTTTAGAGCAAAAGTATCCTCCATGCCTAAACCAAGGTCAAAACCAAGATATGCTTGACAATCTCCATGTCTCAAATGAATAAATAGTAACTCTATCTCCTTCCATAAATTGTTCACCAGATAAACCTTTAAGCTAAATCAAAAAAATCTAACCAAACCAACCAATGCAATTTAATTATTCAAACTAATTGATCCAATCAACCCAACATAGATATGAAGGATGTTATCCAAAGGACTACCTACAAGGAATAAAAAACATGAATCTAATAAGTTATATTACCACACCCCACAAGCATGAGTATGCCAAGATCATGTAAAACAAAACCCAACCATGGCTATTTTCACAATGTACCATTTCGTGCTATCCATGAAATTCAAGATCAATAAATCCCATAAAATAAAATTTATAAACATAATGCTTGAAGTTGAAGAGATACATTTAAGAGCCCAAGGATTGAAGACACGAAATTAAAGTAGGCCCACCGATATGTCATAAAATGAACATCAAGTTCCTTGCCCCATATAGGGTCAAACCTTTCCACAACAAAGTCAAGGTCGAAGCAACTCTACTAACCCCACTAAT